>KN489478.1:95372-115690 GCA_000787155.1 Scartelaos histophorus
GCAGGAGAAGCTGTTGTTTCAGATCTCTGGACACAGTTTCATCGCACGTTTCAATGAGGAAGTTCCCGGCGTCATTCATGTCCATGTGTTGCTGAATCCAGTGGGACAAGTTTCTGAAAAAATCCTGAAGAAAAAAAACAAAAAAAACTTGATATTATGGAATTCAGAAATTGTTACTAAATATATTTTATACTGTATAACCATCACAGTTCGGGTAATTGAAACTCCTTCATCGGGTTGTCAACTGTACTGGATTTAAAACAGTAAAATCTAAACCCTAATACATATATACTGTCAAATATATATATCAAATTATGTAATCTGCAGTCATCTCTATGCTTGGTATTTAAATACTTGACATAATCCGTTCAGTTTTTCACATAGAAGTTACTCACCCGCTTTACAGTTTCAGATTGGTTTAGCATTAGCTCTGCATCCTCCAGCCAGGCCTGCAGAGAGGCCACTGTGCTGCTGTACTTGTCCCAGTTTGAGATCACCTCCTCCAACATACTGCGAACACTCCGCACCTCCAGAGCCAGGTGCTTCCACTGAGCCGTGGTTTCATTCAGGAACTTACTCACGCCCTCTGCCTCATCAACTGTAAGAATAAAATATTTCAGCACAACTCTCAAAAAGTGTAAAGTGCAGTGTGTCCAGAAATTATACATCTTATAGTATATGCTTTACATTACTGTGCAAAAGTCAATAAACAAAACACACTGCAAAGAAACATGAAAAACATGAAAAACCTGATTTAAAACCATTTGAACTAACAAAACAAACAAACAAAAAAGACAACACACACACACACACACACACACACACACAAACACACTGATGGGCTGATCCTATTATACAATACTGTATATACTCTTTTTATATTTGTAATATAAGATAATCATCTACTAAAACACATTATTTGCCAAAACACATTATTTAGACAAATAAAAAAGTGGCTTCTAATGCTTTTCACAATATGAAATAAAACATAATGACTAAATTGTAACAGCGTTCACCTGCTTACAGCTAATGCACAGTATTGTACACCATTTTGAATACTTTCTGGAGACACCGGTATATTCGCTGCAGTAAATACACAACTCAGGGATTGATTGGGGTTGATTTTGGGTTGGAGGAATGTTCGCTCATGAATCACAATGTGTCACATGCTAGCAATTAGCATTCCACCAAACGCATGGATTTCTGTAATACACTTTCAAGCACAATGCAATGTGATTTTAATTGGAGGTAATAAAAGGATGTTAAACAGGAAAAGTGCATCCCCAGATTTTTAGGAGAAGACAGGCAAATTTGTGATGGGTTAATGCTGTCAGGTTGGTTTTAGACTTACCTCGGTTACAGGTTTTGTACCCTGTAACATGAAATCCACAGTAACAACAATTTACTATGAACCAGACAAACAGACAAAGTGTGTAATGTTGAAAAACATAGAATAAAGGTTATATCAAGTCTTACTTGTGCTGTCAGACCTCACATAGACTTCTGCAGATTGTTTGAGGGCACTGAAGATTATGTCGTACTGGTCAAAAAATCGATAGTTTTCAATAAAAGTCTAGAGGGAAAATGGATAAAGAAGAAATGTAAACATGAATGCCTATCTATGGTGTTATATTTCCCAACATATGAAAATCACTTGACTATAACCTGGTAAAATCTACAAACTAAATATAGTAATTATCAAAGACATTACAGTACCCAAGGTTTTTAAACAGTGGTCTACACATTGCATTGTAATCTAAATAAACTTACAAGATAGTTTTGCAAAAGGACCTCCACAGAGTCCCTTCTGCCATATTTAATGATCCAGGTCTTGAGCTTCGATTCAGCCAGAAAAAGAAAGGACAAGAGTCTGTACTTCATTTCCCAGAATTCCATCTTGATCAGGTGACCGTGGCATGATGTTGACACAAAGTTAAATCTGAAATAGTATAAATCAATCAAATGTTTCTATTGGCAGAACACAATAAAATAACTAAATACATCTTGGTATTTTTGAAGATCAATGCAAAGGCCAAGAATTTTGACCGCACACAAGCAAGTTTTGCCAATTAAATAAATAACCAAACACATCTCCCACAAAAATCAAGATTGTGATTAGAGAAGCTAAAATAATATACAAAATAGCTTTACCGTTCAGCCATGTCTTGTAGCTGTTCAGGTGGCACTGGGACTCCATTCACTGATCTATCTCTGTGAATCTGCTGGAAAGTCTGACGATGAGGCTCAAGGCTTTTTAATATTTCCTGCAAAAAAAAAAAAAAAAACATCACTCATTCTATTTATACAATATAAATAGCACTTCCAAGAATAACACTGCTGCCATGCTATTCTTGAATTTTGCTGATCATGCAGAGAAAGCTGTACCGTATGTTGCTCCAGTTTTCTGTGGATCACGTTGGCGGTCTCCTCGTGAACGTGGTGAATGGGAATGTCGTCTCTGAGGGCCATCTCGGCTCTGTGCAGCCAGGCTCCAATCACTCCGAGGGGGCCGGGGAGGGACTTGTCCAGGTGGATGTGCCACTCCAGCAGCTGTAGATGACAATTCACAGTAAAGACTTCACTTACCATCATTTATTAATTTATTTGTTTGTTTGTTTAATCTATTACTTAGTCGATTAGTCAGTTAAGATACAGCAAAAGATATCCATTCACTTGGAAGTAGGGCTTTATAAAATTTTATTTGAGATACATCATTTCTTGCCACTGGTCAGCTTGGTTCTTTTTAATTGTGAGAGTAAAAGCATGTGGTTTGGAGTAAAGTTCAGAGGTTCAGAGAGAGTTCATATTCAACATTATTATTATGAGATGGCAATGATTAAAATCTATATTCTTTATGTTCAGGAAATTCATATTGAAAATAATTTTTAAATTGACAAAATCAAATAAAATATATGAATATATATGTCATATTACTCAACCCTACTTTGTATATCTCCCTCCCCGATCTCCACAAAAATAAATCTGGCCATAGTTGAAAGTTAAGATGATTTTTACGAGGCTCTGGATGTGTTTTTGGATGTCCTGAGGATCAGTCTGGACGAGTGAACAAAACTCTCTTTGTTTCAGTCTCATTTATTCTAGACTGACTCTGATCCAAAGGCTTTTATCTTCCTGAATTGTCACCAGTGGCTGCAGTGGATAAAAAGCCAAGTTGGGTTTCTCTATGGCAACATTCACTAAAGATATTCAGTGTTTAACCATGGGAAAGCTTATCAGACCATATTGCGTAGATATTACAAGATACCAGATAACCAACAATCCACATTTACAAAATAATAAATTAAAAAATATTTTTATGTCTCCAAATAAACCATCTACATAAACACTAACAGACACAAATGAAACACCTAAACACTATGGAATATTTAGCTTGAAAAGACAGCCTTGTCTTTTGTGACAAGTGCATTGTTAGGTTATTGTGTCATTGTAATTTGTGCTCAGCAGTATTACAAAAGGGTTAAAAAAAAGGTAGCTGCGGACACCACTAAGCAAAAAAGAGGACAAAGGCTTTGTCTAAGAGTAAAAAACAGTCGAGTAATTTAATGTACAAACTACACATTTAAGTGCATTTTCTAATTGAGAAGGAAGCTAATTCAAATGCACGATAAGCACAAACTTACAAAATATCCCTGGGAAAATTAAGGTTTGAAGATTTAATCAGGTATGAAAAAATGATCATGTCTCACAGAAATAACAGCAGACCCAGCAAGTTTTCATGGCGACCCACTGCATCTGCCACTGTGCCCCTAATTATGTGTCAGCTTCCACACAGAGTTTTAATGACCTCCATTAGTGACACTCACCCTGGCAGAGACCCGGTCCCAGGCCTGTTTGACCAGGGCCTGGTCCACAGAGAGCTTCCCGTCTCGACTCACAGGCTGCAGCAGAGGATCAGTCTGCTTCTTCTTCATCTCATACTGTACACGGAAGGTCTTGAATGCCTGTCATTACAAAAAAGGTCAATTAAAGTAAAAAAAAACAAGTAATGAATGAACCAATAATTAAGCATCTCCTCATAGATTTACCTGATATTTGTCAGTGAGGTTTCCCTCTGTGCCCTGTGCTCTCACAACATCTTTCTCCAACTGGTCCAAAAACACCTTGAGCTCCCTCAGCATCTTCCTCTCCTCTCGCTGCCACGGAAAAATATAGTTTAGGGACATGAAATTTTAACAGTAGGTAAATGCATCGTATAGACGGAGTAATCCTTCATCAGTTCTGTCAGTTACACCACAGAAGTACAAACCAAAGAGAGTGTGTTAAACCTATGGAGACATTTTTCACTATGAGTTACTACCAGGAATAATTCACACATACCTCAAGCATTTGCTCTATGTCATGAGGACCAAACTATCCAGGAAAGCAGAAAGGAACAAAGAGAAATGCACCCCAAACAGGTTAGAAGAAGGCAAAGAAGGTCAGGAGAGGCAAAGAAGGTCAAAATGGAAGGAAATGGAAAGAGAGGAATAATGTTAAAAAAAAAAAGAAAAGCATGCAGCGCAGGACCAAAGCTCTCACCTGTAGCACTGGGACTGAGAGTGCAAAAGTTGGAATTGAACCAAGAAGCAGCTTTATGTGCACAAAGGTAAACACATGGACAAATTAAATTATGAAAAGCAAAACTCTGATTGTGACATTTTATGAATGTTTGTGCATGCAGTGAATATCACACATTTACCAAATTTATATTGATGTAAAACGATAGATTGAACATTTATGGCAATAAAGCACAATAGAAACAAAACAAAACAAAAATCAGTGAGAACTGAAGCTGAGTCAACTCTTAAATGATACTCGGTAAACACCAATAAAAATATTGCAGATGATGCCTATTTTACTTTCTCTTGTGGCCTTTTGATTGGCACAACTTGCTTTAAAACTTTAACAACATGACGTGAACTGCAGATATACTGTAATCTATGTTGATTGAGCCATTCATGACATTATTGTAGGTTTTTATACATTTAGGATATTTTGCGCTTCACTGTTTTGGGATTCTCTTGACTCGGCCATAGCTCATTTAATTAAAGAGGATTTCTTGACAGGAGGCTCTTTGTCTGTTATGGTCTTTATTTAATTAGTTTAAAGCAGGAAACGAGTAAAATGCAGCTGTTTTGACCAAATGCCAATAAGGGCCTGGTTGTATATGGCAAGAACCAATCAGAGGCAAACACTAAGTCACAATTTCAATAGATTTACTGTATGTGCCTAAACCACTTTTGAGATTAATCTAATGGCACATGGCAGAAATATGAAGAGGCTTAGGGACTTTTAAGCATGCAATGAATGAAGTCAGTGTATTATCTAAATGGTTGCTAATATGTTTTATTTATGTTTTATAGTGTATAATATACCAGTTTTATTCTTATGAAAAAAAAACTTGCATAGTTAAAATTACCATTTAAGAATATCTCATTAAGTAGTTACCTCATCATGATGCCCGTCGGATTCAGAGTGAGGGTTTGGATAGTGCTTTAGAAACTGGGCCACATATGTCATTATGGACTTTTCATCTGGTTTGTCTACATCCACATCTGAAGAAAATAAACAAATGGTCACTTTGGTCATAAAAGAAGAAGAATTTCACTAGGTAATGTCGCAAACAAAATACACTGCATACACTAAACTAGGAAAATCAAGATAACCAAACCTTTACCATGGCAAAGAGAACTAAAGGACTAAATCTGGTCTAAAGTGGGTCCAACAATCCATGAAATAAATCAGAAATAACAAAAATAAAACAGAAACCAAACTGCAACAGACCTCAAACTAAAACATGTAATTGAATATTTGCTCTGCTCCTTTATCATCTGCCTACAAGTCTGTTCCATTACTTTATAAGCGGCATTAGAATGACTCAGCAAAAACAAAAAAAACAGATCTCTCCGTGTCCCCCTTCAAGCTAATTACACTTGTCATCTTTCATCATATTTGTGTCCTGACGATAAACCAAGGTCATAGTCTGGGAAAGCACAGCCTCTTGTTGCAGTGAAACAGCTCTGAGACTGCAGAGCTGCTGCAGACAACATCAATTCTACAGTCTAAACTCCTCGGGGAGAAAACAGATGGATGAGAAGTAATTTGTAATTTTAAGTCTGACCAATTGGATGAAACTGAATACTAATGAAGACAGAAAATGTACTCAAATAGTGTTATGGTGCTTTGTATAGTACTGATACTGCAGCTGGTGTCATCAGTATTCACTGGGGGTGTGATGCTAACTGTAGGCTCTGTTCTATCTGAAGCACTGTTAATCAAGTTAGACTTTAATCTGAGCTTTGTTTTAACACAATGCTAATGTGTGCATTGTGTCACCATGGTAGCATTCAGCCACAGAGATATAGATGTAGATGTAGATGTAGACAGATGTAGAACACCCCTAGCATGCAAAGTATCAATATGAATACCATTAGTGTAACATGTGTATGTAGAGCATTTTTGGGTTTTGGTTTATTGTTTGCTTGCTAACCCTTACGCTATACAATTTTGTGTTGCATTGTTAATCATGATATAAACTGGTGTTTGCTGTCTAAGATCTTGTGCAACCCAACTGTAACTGTTATTTAATATGCATATATGATCTGGGTCACCTTCTGGATCGAGCAGACGGGGGATTCCCAGTTCATTTTCAGCCAGACTAAAGGCCTCCTCCAGGTTCTCTCTGTTGCCCCTCCTCCGCACCAGCTCCATGTCCACCAGGTCTGGTCTAATGGCATGGACCAGAGACTCAAACGCCACACCATTACGCCAACTGGGACCAAAGTCCTTCACCTCAATCCCATGGTATCTAAAAGCAGGTTTATACAGTCATGTATAATGCATAATGGTAACAGAGGAATAATATTAAAATTCACAAACAGTCCAAAACTTTCTATTTTCTGGTTGCCTATAAGGAATAGTTATATTTGATGCAACTCAGAAGCAATGCCCTTGGGATTAGAGGGGAAAACATAAACCTTTTTATCTGTGTATCAATCGTATATCATAAAATCCTACAGCGGGATTAAACTGGAACTAACCCAGGATCTTTAGTCTGTAGTATATCTACTATCAACTTCATAATGGAAAAATCTATTTAAAATGAAAGCATCATACTGAGCTGCTGTGGACTGCACCCATCGGAGCAGAGCCTTTTTGGCATTGCCGGGGTATTTGTTGATGACTTTCCTCTTCATGGGAGGACTTCCTGTTTCAGAGCCAGGGATACTCTCTACTGAAGAGTTACTGTTGGACAAGGCCTGGAGGGATGGCAGGTTACTGGTCAACTCCTCAATCTAGAAGTGGAACAAAAACATATTACATATTACAATACATATTACAGTTATACCATCAAACATAAATTTAAATGGTTACTAGATTAAATTACTCTGCAATTAATTCAAATAGGTGAGCTGTTTTACCTGGAAATAGAGGATAATGGTCCACATCAACCCAAGGACAATGGATGGCCGTCCATCTGCGACATCAGTGGCATGAATGTTTACAAGTTTAATCTGAAACAAAATCACAGGCAGGTCTTATTGTTGATCATCACTTTTTATTATATGGCAAGCACGCCAAATAAAAAGTGCAAGCTGTAGCGTGCATCAAAGACATTATTTTTGATGCAAATGTGTTTAATATTATTCAAATTCATTGACAAACCAAAACACAGCCATTGTGAAAAAAAACAAAAACATTATAGAAACAATAAACTAAACTGTAAACTGTGGAAAAATAAAAGTATATTGTTACTCAATACTTTGGAGTTCTCCTTCTACAAAACATTTTACCTTCAATTACTGTACATTTCCATTTTTCTTTTTTAAATGCACATCTCTCCAGGTCAGGTTTATAGAAACATATATGAGTGTGGTCTCTTTTGTACATTTTCCCAATCAAAGATTGTATAAAAAGATGCAGAGCTGTGTCCATGCATCGTGCACCAATAGAAACAAAAGCATAAATGTCAGAGTCACACAGGGCAGAGCAGAGACTGACCGGAGATCCTCGATACAGGGACTGAAGAGACAGAGAGACCACAACAGTGTCAGTCCTCAGGGAGCTAAGTGCAACTCACAAAGAGCTCACTGTTATGTAATCAAGTGTTACTGCTGCTGCCTCTCCAAACACACTTCACACAGGCACTAACTCACACAGGATTTTTACAACTAAAGGTCACTTATATTACAGTTTATTCTATCTGATATTGAGCTCTGTGTAGATTCCTCCAGTATTGTTCAATGTCAAACGTTACCTTCCTGCCTTCGAGAAATTTAAGTGCTGTGCCGATGTTGGAAACCCAGTGGATCCTCTTGAGCTGGCGGCCTTGTTCACATGGCTACACAAAACATTAAAAAAGTTCAATACCATAATTCACAACAAAGTACAAAACACACAATTAAGAAAGCACAACATATACTCTCCATATTTGGAAAGACATTCAAACCATATACATGTATCAAAAATAAAGAGAAAATGTCAAAAAAGGAGTTGGAAGGAGCAGTACTTGAAGTTGAAATTACTATGTTACTTTAATGCATATTCAAGCTCCACTCACCAGTCTCTGACCGGACAGCACCTCCAGGAGCGCCAGGAGCTTCACCCCATCTTTGATATCCTCAAAAAGGTCGTTCACCTCCAGAGGCGGTTTATGCTGAAGCCGAGAAACATATTGCCAACAACAGAGTTAAGTTTCATGCATGGGACCTTTTAAAAATCAATCTTGTGCATTCTAATGCAGAATGGTTATTTGTATTCTGAACATTAGCCGGGCAGTACACAAATGCTGCTTGTTAGAAAGAGCCTTGTTAGTAAAGAGCTTCCCTGCAGCTCAAAACATGCTGCTTATTCCTCCAACAGTGGCGTGATGCCCAGTGTGGAGGCAAGCTTTCCATTTAACCCTAATATGAAAACATGTCTCTGGGTACACAACATTAAGAAGTAGGCAAAGTCAAAGGTAACCAACAACCACACTGTGTGATAACAGATGAGTGTCTGTTTAGCACAATGGGGAGTAATTAGGAAGTATTTATTGGCTTTGTTGAATACTTCACACTGAACATATTTTGTGTCATGGTGCAGTTAGATGGGTAAATAGGCCAAACCAAGTCCTCCGTCTGTGCTGTTATGCTTTCTAGTTGCAGGCTAGAAGTTAAATTAACAATTTACAGTTTTGGAAGTAATGTAAATGTGTTTTTCATTGTTGCAAATGTATCTGACCTGGTGCTAATCACAAAACCACTCCTTAGGTAAGATTTGTGTTTCATTTATGAGCGCACCAGTGGAAAACTCCATATGATATCAACAGAAATTTTATTAGATTAATTTGATTGTGACTTGTTGCAACATATAATTTGGTAATTAACTCCACAGTTTAAAACATTTTATTAACATTGTTTATTAACTTATTATTAACTGTTTATTAGCATTGTTCTGTATTGTCATAGCTGAAATGACAATAGCACATTTCTTGTTGTTATCATAAAAAGCTGTCTGGCGTGGAAACTAGTCCCTTCTCTGTCACATGGGACATTAGGCATGGAAAAACAGCTAAAAAGGTGGAAAACTGCTTGTCTACACAATATCATAGGAAACGGACACATCATGGAGGAAGGCTGTGTAAACCAGAGGAAGCTGAGATAACACACTTTCACTGACGTAAGTGGGTGTGGTTAAAACTAATATTCAAAACAGAAGTAATCTCTTATGTAAACTCAAATACAATGTAATTTAATTATGCTTCCAGGAAAAGTACCCCTACTTTTCCTGTATACAGCAGACTTCACTGTCCCAGAAATCAGACACCCAAGCATAATTAGAAAGACAATAGAAACTACATTAACACTGAATACCACAGACACACAAATCACAAACTACAAATAACTTGAAGTCAATTGGTTGACAATTACTAAAACCATCAAGATTACTCATAATTTGTCATCACACCTTTCCTTTGCTTATCTTACGAGATACTTGTAATAGCAGCATGCCAACACTACAGCATTTACTGCTGATTCATAGCCATCTTAGTCATCATCTCCTAATAAGAGTTATTTTAAGTCCACAGCGTGCAGCCCTGGGACCATGTGTTATTGTTTTGTCCCTCAGGTGGTGTTTATAACATTCTTGATCCTGAAAAGCAGAGAGACGCCCACAGGGAGCTGTCCTCACCCTCCATCTCTCCATCTGCACCTACCGCCTCCCCACAGACTCTGCACACAAACCTACATACAGATATAACCTCTACCCACACCAGCACCCACACATGACACCTACACAGTCACGCAATGGTTTAAAGAAGGCTTTTTAAAAGGTATTCACAACCAATACCACCTGCTGAGAGAAGGGATTTTTTTCATAATTGTGATCTATGTTTAAAGTAAAGGATAAAACGAGGAATCATAAATAGTATCTGTAAACCAGGTAAATGACTAGGGCTAAGTCAGAATCAAACCAAGATGGACAAAACAAAGAAACCAACATTATTACATGTTAAAACAAAAAGAAGACTACTACAAGCCATATAGGACTTAACCACAGCTATGAAAAGCAATTCTAAAACAGTGTTTAATGAGGAAACCACTGTATATGGGGCGAGACCAGGGTTGAATCAGAACTACAAGAATTAAGTAATAGGACCAACATGGAATAAAACATGCATAAACCAGTATTAGCAACTGCAGCTTCACTGGTATGGCTCTAAATTAGGCTGAGTGAAAAATAACAAAGAAATAATTATAATGAAACATATATATCATGTCAAAGTGAACTTTTCACTCAGACTTTTCATGGTGAAATGTTATATTTATATTACATTCCAACGCTACTGAGGAGCAGATGCCAAGAATGACACATCTAAAGCTGTCAGTTCATGAAGCCCTTGGAGCCAAATGATCTGAGAAGTACCGCCTAATGCTTTATTTGAGTTAGCTCACTTAGCACACACATGCTCGGTCACACGTCTCAAATGCCATTGACTGAAGAAGAGCATAATAACGATAAGCAGTAATAAAAACAATGATTAGATAAAGGTCGTCTGGGTGCAGCTTTCACGCTTTGACTAAGACAGACCATAATACCTTATACCCAGTTGTGTATCTATCTATGAATGGTGTCAAGGAAGTTATTTCAAGATAACAATAATACATCCTGCTTACCTTTGCTAAATGAGAATTGATCCATTTTGTGAACGTCCTCTTCTGCACTGCCTCCTGCTCATCTGGAACACAAACCGCAATGAAACCAGAGAAAGACAGTGTATTGATCAGGATGGATATCTAAAAACAGATGTCAAACGCGCAATCATCAGAAATATTTTGTCTCATGTGTTATAAGCTACAGAATCAAAAGAAGTGGAGTTTTAAAGCTACAACTACATTATTGCATTCTGGGAACTACCAATCTGAAGAATTTAAGAACCACTTCAGTTACATTTTTCAGTAGGATCCGAATGTATTGCCTTTTTTCTAGTTTGCAATCTTTAAAAGAGCACTTAAACACGCAGTGAATAGACATATTGTTAAACTGTGAATCTACTAGGAGTTTGACACTTATGACTCCAAAGCTCCTGCCTCCTGAATATCAAGAAGCATTGCAGCAGTTTTGCACCATGTTTCACTTGAACAGCCACTAAACTCTATATATACATACATACAGCTGCTAATGCTAACAGTATCCATGGCTCAGACACTGGGATAAGGTCAAATGAGGAGATTAGAGCTCATCCAGAAGTAGTCAGAATCTCAGTATCCTACATAAAATGTGTAAACCTTCAAATCGCACTGGTCTTTTGTGGCATGTTAATATATTCAGCTACAATGCCCTCATGCATTATGCAGCACTTTTCACAATACAACTATGGTCATAGCTAGAGCTGTCAGAAACGCCGGTGGGCTGGTGCTCCACTCAACACAAGAGGGGCCATTTTTAAACATCCACCTACAAACAGACAGCAGCCAGTCACGTGTCTATAGAGATGCAATGCAAACAATACAGATAGAAGCATTACTACAGGCAATTGCTTCATCATGGTTGCACAAGGGAAGCCCACTCAAGCGCACATGCATAGAGCCACGCACAGCTGTAGCTCTGAGAGAGAGACTGACCAACAAGCCTATTAATATACATAGATAACTGTCAGTTAGCCTGCCCTACTTACCACGCAAATATTGAAAAAATCCTGTCACTAGATTGAGCGAAGTCTTCCTTTGCACATCCTTGAAGTGAGCCATCATAGACCCCCCTGTCTCCCTGTATTCCTTTTCCTTTCATTAGTTCCACAGCTCATCCACAACATTCCCAAATGAAAATAGCATCCACAGTGGAAAAAACGCTTGTCCTTATGCCCTTTCCTTTCCAAGCAGGAAGCAAAACAGTTGACTGGCCCAAAGAGAGGTGTGATACGCTGGGATGAGAGGCAGCCCCTCCTCCCTGGCTGGTGCACTCTCTCCCACACACGCGAGCACAGCCGAAATCCCAGTATAAAAGGGTGAATTATGCCCCCATCCTGTGTCCTCCCAGTGTTCCCCGGTTCACCAGAGCAGCCATGCCTGTGTGGTTAGCCTGCACAGCCCCCACCTCTGCCTCTGCTGCTGATACACCGCCTCTCTGCTGTAGCATCGTAGCACACTGTCTGGAGGCTGGAGAGGGCTCTGAGCCGCAGTGACCAATCAGAGCGCAGCATGAGGTGATGTCACACCCCTGGCTGCATGAGCCCAATTTAAGCTTTGTGTGGCTGGATGTGTGTGTGTGTCTGTCTTAAGATGGTATAATCCCTGTATAAGACACTGGCAAGACAATTCAAATGTCAAATGCTTCATACAATGTTTATGTTTTATTCTGTAAATGTATATCTTCTATTTTAGAAAGGTGATCACCAAATTGTAAAAATCAGACCTAATGATAGAAACTAAACAATACTATCACTTATTCTTAATAGATGAATGTTAAATGAAATAGACTGTGTTGAATTAAAATGCATTTCAATTATGGACATATACATATGTTCCTATTCCTTTATGAACATAACAATATGGAGTGAATCTACTCACCAAATATTGTGTTTAATTATGTTTGGACTTTAAAAAGATCATTCACATCAAACTTAGGGGTGTGCAAAAATATCAAAATATTGATGTATCGTATCATTTAATGTAATGGTTTTTGGTATTTTACTATATTATTTTGTTAAAGTACTACAGTTTTGTTGCTTGTTTAGAAGAAGAAAACTCATTTATACAACACATTTGACATCTTCACTGTTGTGACACTTAAAATGAGTTTTATATTAACTTTGCACAAGGAGTGGTTTAACTTTTAGTATCAAAGCCATCATTTAGCCATTATTTTTGACTGAACCGTATCAAATCAATTTGAAATACATCGTATCGAATCGAAAGTGCACTGTATCATATCATAGCCTAATGTACTGAGGTATGTGTCATTTTGGAAACTTCTTAATGATACCCAACCCGAATTAAGCTCAATTTATATTACTGCATATTGTAATTTTAAAAAGGGAAGATCAAAATGTAATAACTGCACCCAAAAGCACAGGTTTATTCTGCTAAATCATGTAGCACTGCTGTTGTATGGAAGGCAGTGCACCCTTAAAAATATGTAGCCTAATGATAAATGCCTTTATTCTCCCTACAGCTCTATTGATTAAATGCAGTAAATGAAAAGACTGCGGCACAGAGCTCACAGCGGTGCTACAAATCTTAATAATTGATGCTAGACGTGCACCACCTGCTCCTTTAGCCTGATGCTAAGATGACGCTAGCATAGACACACCCACTCTGGGATTCCCCTCTACTCAGTGTCATACCATCTCTCTCTACAGGCGTGTTTTATGTAGACTTACTCAGTGATGGAGAAGAGTGAATGAGAAAGGATCTGGCGGCTTATTCTGTATAACCGTCCCTTCAAGAGCCCAGCACACTAAAAGCTTTCACATGCTAAAAATAGCCAGTGATGCTATTATTATTGTTGCTCTATAGACGGCACGAGCAACAGGACACAGAAGGGGTCTTTTTTTTCTATTTAAACCCAATACCGCTTAAGGTCTTTTGAAATATGCTGGTGAAATGTGACCTTCAGTGAGGGGAAAACAAAGCTATAGTGACGTGAAATTGAATTAAAAATAAAATTAAGATATAGTGAACAATTTCCTGAAAAGTAAATGGTAAAACGTGAACTTTCCTGGGGTGCCCCCTAGAGATGCTTATGTGTAGAGACAAATTATGATTTTCTAAAGAAGAGAACATAGGCAATGGTGAGATAAATTATCAAAAACATTAATTGCTGTGAATCATCAACTAATATTCAGTAAACTGCTTACTTTGTTTTATGCCTGTTATTCCTGTTGTATTATTTCTAGCATAGAACTTCACAAATTAATACCAACTACCTTAATATGAATGAATGAATTGTATTTTTATTTTTATTTATTTATTTATGTTTTCTATTTTGTATTATACTATTGCTTCTCCAGCTGTGAATGTAAATAAAATCCAGTGTTGCTGTTCATTGTGGAGCTGTCCAGAGTCCTGAACTCACTCTGCCTTCCTACTACTGTACTTATGTAATATGGATAAAAATAGGTCACTACCACTAAACTGTATCTACATCAGATCTGACAAGCATAAAATCCATATGCAAACACCTCTTTAGAAGATGTTATCCCACAAATTCATGACATCGTGAGTGCTACAAACTGCTAAGTGCCAGTTAACAGCAGATATCTCTACCATCAAAACACCATGGAAAATATCAGCCACTTAAGCTTGAACAATTGACTTAAATAATGTAGGCGATCTTAGGAGAGATGATACCTTCGGAAATGCAGCGCTGTAATGTACAGTAGGTGCTTGGCTCCACTGGTCTGTGGGCCATCTGGGAGTAGGATAAAAGCCCACTAAGTTGTTCCATTTAGTCCAAAGCAAAACACACAACAAATCAATGCCAGCGTGAAATCGTTGATAAGAGCTCATTATGTCCGATAATGTCTGATAACATTTAAGGCTTTGCTCACTCTGGACAGTTACGTAATAAAGAGAAATTCTCATGTTTTAATTATTTATTTATTTATTTATTTTTTAGTTTGAAGGAATAGGTGAGATTGAGACAAAAGGAGGATGCGGGGTGAGAAGCAGAGCCTTTCTTGATTGAATTATATCAGTCTAATAAAGGCCTGGTGCCTCTAACTGACAATAACAAGGTTGCTCCAGCTAAACATGTGCCAACAATTACATAAAAAGCACAGAGTACAATTTAAAGTTGCACTGTGTAACTTTTCTTATAAAATGTCAGCTACCTGCCTGTAGCCAATGGAAATGTTATAGCATTGCCACCTGGTCAAGTAAAAGGGCAGATCTGTTGTGTCTATTCATGTTTTTCAGTGTATGTTTTTACCAATAAAAACACCTGTAATTTAATAAATACAAGATAGATACTGTAGATTACTGTAGATTTAATGCCATACTTTGGAACATTCAAAGCAATACAATAACATATTTCACAGCACAATATATTGCTGCGATAATACTGAAACTACTTTACGCAGACACAAAAACAATAATGCAAGATAACCCTAGAATGCCATTTTTAAACAGAAGTATCATTCAAAAGGCCTGAGCTGCAACAAATAAATAACAGAATGAACCAATAATGAGTCAGAGAAGATACTTACTCAACTTTCTACAGCTCAAATCTTATCTTATTACCACTAAAATAACACAAATCTCAACACTAATGCAGAGGAAATGTATATCATTGTCATATAGTAATTACTGTGACAGGCAACCATCTTCAATACAGACATTAAACTGAAACTACAACAAAGGAAACAGAACCTACAGTGAGTAGAGGACTTCTTTAGGCCTAGTGCCTTTTATGACAGGAAACAGCGTTAGATCATTCAGCCAACACTAGCCTGACGTGGCACCGTAGAAGCACCTGAACCCGGCCTAATGAGAGTAATGTCTTCCAGATGTCACAACAAACTCTCCACTTCCTCCTCACAGCCACGCGATCAAACTGCCAGTCTGCAAGCTGCGGTTTGTGCTATATTACTCATGCTGCATATCAATCCATGTGGTGCTGATAAGATGCAGTATTGATACTTCGCAGTGACATCAAATTGGCGTAATGTTTCCTAGTTACCATGGAGACGCGATGCAAACTTTAGCAAACACCAAGAAATAAAATTGAGTTGGACTTCATTTTTATTTAACAGCATAAATCAGCTCACTTGTTTTAGTTTAACGTGTAACTTGAGTAACAGAGCTTAAGACACTGTGGTGCTTACAGTTAGCATTGCACTAACCAGGGAATATTGATGACATCAGCTGCAAAGTATCAATGCAAATTTTTACCAATATATTTAGTAGGAAAGCCTTTTTAATAAGCTATTTGAGGTAGATATGTTTATTCTGCTTTGGGCTGGGTGTTAGCAAATGACTCAGTGAAATGCTTATTAACCTAAATTATAGCTTATAAAAATTCATTGACTTTTTTGGTAATAAATTCACGGTGTAATAAAAGAACGTATTAAAAATAAATCCTGTGAGGGTGCTTCGGTTCCTTTGAAGGGCTACAGTTCAGACTACAGAAAATGATTTGGGCAGTATTTTAGGTTCTTCCTTATAATAACTGACAGGTGAGAGGAAAAGATGTTTGAGTAGAGGTATTTTTTATTGTAATGTACAGTCTACAACAAGCTCTGGTTATCGAAATGTTATAGTTAATTTTTACATATTTTATTATAATTGCCTGTCATCATTATTTTGGGGGAATTAGGCAATGCTAATTAACTAAAAAATAAACTAACTACAACATTCAATTCAAGAGAAATATATAAGAGAACTTGATAAAAAATAGTGCACAGGAAATCAGGTTGTGCAGCAGGAACTGGGCAAGATTGGCACAACCACAACCAAAAGTTTCACAACGGTAACTATAGAAACCACACATAAACAATGCACACAAAAACTATAATTACTACTGTCATTACAGTAAGTGGACATGGGCAGAGATGGAAGTAGCCTAATGCCCTTGTAACACAGGGGGACCCGATGGACACCAACAGAGACTCCCACTATTGATCTATTCACTTTGCAGAGGCAGCACAGGTGTCAGGTTCAGGCCCATTGTCAGTCCATTCATGAAAATGCTGCTGCTGTGACATGTGATTAAGTTTCTTAACGTTCGCCAACATGCTTTAGAAGAAAGGAGCAAATGACCACTTATTGTAATCGAACATTAACCCTTAAGATGGTGACAGTTAAATAATAGTCCAAAAATGTGTCCAAAAAAAAAAAATAGAAGGGATTATGGTAAATTGTATGACTCTATAGAGCATGTTCAAACAGTACAGTGACTCTGGTGGTCACAAGATATGGCTGTTCATTTTCTTATTACTGTAAATGTGATTTAGGGGAAGGTTGAGGACGATAAAACTCCTCACCTAATTTACTTCAGAGAATTATAACGATGTCCGATCAACAAAAATAGAGTTTCAGTTGAGAGGGATTTGAATTGTTAAAGATATTTAGATTGGATACATTACATGCTACAAGGGAATTATGTTGATATTTTCTGTGACATATCTTGGAGAATACAAATCTCAAAACATTTCCTACATTATGAAAAGTTGATCTAATAATGTTGTGCAAACATTATTACTGAAACGCTAATTTAGACGCACACTTCTTAAATAACTATACAAGGTGACTTCTGCTGTACACTGAAAAAATAACTGCACTAGACATTATTTAAGTACATTTTACTGATGTAATATCAGGTACAATTTACTTGTCAGTATTAAGTAAAATGTACTTGCACCACGATTAACAGCCATGAATATAATGACTCAATGTTTTTTTAAGTTAGAAGTCATATTTATGTAAATAAATTAAGTCAAATATCTAAAATATTGTCATAATTAATTGCTGTGATTGCTGTTTGATTACATAATAATAAATGATCATAAATAAATATTACATGTCTAATATTTACTGATGTATAATAAATAGTAAATTTTTATATAGCCTTTTTCCATTTTCAAGGCACGCAAAGCAGTTTACAACAAGGAAGCACCCATCCATTCATACACCAGTGAACGCAGCACTCAAGATCGGGATTCGAACCATCAATTTTCGGATAAGTGGACAAACATGCTTCCCAACTGAGCTACTGCCGCCTCAGCCCCAGATAAGTAGCTTTTCTTTATCTAGAAAGACTTTAGTACTACTTTGTATTTTTGGGTTTGTGAGTAG
The DNA here is from genome assembly GCA_000787155.1 of Scartelaos histophorus. NCBI lineage: Eukaryota > Metazoa > Chordata > Actinopteri > Gobiiformes > Gobiidae > Scartelaos > Scartelaos histophorus. The sequence continues at coordinate 113,651 of KN489478.1, forward strand.
TGACAAAAAACCATTAAAACTAATTGTCGATTATAGAGTAGAACTTACTCAATAAACACAATACAATACATGAGTAAAATAAGTACTTTTTTTCCATTGTTGTAGTTCTCACAGAATTTTATTTCAGTGTAAAAAATTACCCCAGTTGATTTCATATATTTTACTTCCCCCAGAAGTTTTTTTTTTTTTTCAGTGTATTTGATCTTCATCTTGACATTGCTGAGGGTTTGATCAAATGATAAGTGCAAATAGAATCTTACAATTGCACCTTTGTGACATAGGTTGCTTGACTGTAAATCATAATTTTCTACTACATGCATGTACAGTATGAGAGCTCGGAGTCCTGTCACAGAAGCCGGTGAGTGCACAGAAAGCCAGGCCAGTCACTGAATCAGCACAACATCACAGCATCAGCAGCAGAGGAAGCAGAAGACACTTACCCTGCAGTTTTTGCATCACATTTGCGATGTCCACGGATCGAGAGTACTGCCTGAGAGGAGAGGCCATGTTGTCTGAATGCAGCTGCGTGACAGACAGTGATGCTGGGAGCTAGTTTCTTCACTAGTGTCTTGTGCGGGACATCCCCTCCTCGGCCGCCCCCCTCGGCCCCTCCCACACCCACGTCTCTCTGTGTAAATGCACTGCAGGATGGGCTCAACTCAAGCTCCAGTTTCAATGCAGTCTCCAGCCTCTTGAGTCCAGTGGTCTTTTTAACTCATTGCCTGTAAAACAAAAGTAACACATGGTAAGTGTCAAAGCCACACCTCTACTAGCAGTAATTTAACACGGGTTTGCTCATTTTTTATTCATGAAATATTTATTTTAGATTGTATACTTTTTTCAAGATTTATTTTTTATTTTTTTGTAAATGACAATTAATCACACATTGAAATTATTGAATTATCAGTTTAGACAAGTTTAAAGGATATGTATTAAAACATGAATGAGATTATTTGCATTCACCTTATTTTCCTGTTTAAGCCACAAATGATGGACTTTGACAATTTAATCATTAATAAGTAATAGTTAACAGATGAGGAACAAGTGACATTATGACATAACAGACATTATTCTTCAAACAATATTCTGAATTCATTCATTCATTTATAGCCTAATGCATAAATAATTAGACCAAGTAAGTTCCTTCCTATACGCGAATTCTGTGTATTGCACAAAATTATAGGAAGTACTGAACTCTGGTGCATTTGTGGTGCATTGAATGAAATAGGGAAGTTAATTTGATGTGATCTAGTTACAGTTTACAAACTTCCAATCCTTCTGCGACACAGTTGAGTTAGGTTTGGCTATAATAACATAGAATAGATTAGCGACATTTTAATTTTAACTGTATCTGTTGTTAGTGCACGCCTAGACGATGGATAAAATCTCTAAAACGTGTAAACGTGACAGGAAGCTAGAACAGAAGTTAGGCGAGCATGCAACACTGAAAGTACCCTAAATATGCACTTACCACAAGGGTGCCCTCTTTGGTTACAGTCCTCTCGCGGTTGCAGATGACATTTTGCTGCCGCTTTCAGGCACACTTCATGTAAACTTCAGGGCTGAGCACCGGAAGCGCCCCTGTGTTGCCTGGTTGCCATTGGTTACGCGGCCAAGTGAAACGTAAAAAAGAAGCGCACGCGGCAAACTCCAAAACAGAGAAGGAGAAGGGGGCGGGGACGCGTGCGCTCGCCCTGAGTGGTCCTTCTCCTAATTTTACTGACAAAGGAGCTCATTATACTTGGTTCAATGGAAAGGAATTCTCTGTCTCCCTCGCACATTCTAGTTTTTTAGTTTTGTTTGTGTAACTTGTGCATGTGCATTTTGACACTTATACCATTCTGCAATGAAACTAGAAAACCAGAACATGGCCACGTCGCTATCAGTCAAAAAGGTTCTGAACCATAGACCATATAAAAAGGATCTGAACCAAGCAAACAGGTAGAGAAAAATATACATCGGCGCCATCTGCTGGATAACGGCGTATGCACAACAGAGGCTCTATTATTATATTTACAGCAGGCATTTATCATTATTATT
>KN489479.1:1444-15699 GCA_000787155.1 Scartelaos histophorus
TTTTTTTTTTAGATAGTCATAATGTCTGCTTTGTCTGCCTCCTCTCCTTTGACCTGCACAGGTTTATTAAACTTGCCAGGGATATAAAATCTCTGAAAAGCATAGCTCTCAGGTTCATTAGAATACACAAGCCTATCCATCATGGCAAGGTGCAGTCCACAGAGAGGAGGGGCCACTGTTAAAAAAAAAGGAAGCGGCTCTTAAAAATTCAGGATAGAAACCATTTTTCAAGATGCCTGCCCTTCCTGCCCTATGTTCTATGTTGCCAAGTCGTGATACAGAAAATATGACAGAGGTACTCGGCTGAGGCCACTTTTTTGGAAAAATTGGACAGCTAATAAAAAATCAAGACAGAGCCTTTTTTCAAAGGCTCTGTCATTTCGGTAGTATGCACACTGACGCACACATACCGGGTACATGTTAGCAAAAATTGTCACACTTTTTGGAAAAGGCAAAAATTTAAGATTAATTTTTCAAGGTGGGTGTTGCTTTAATAGTGTACTATGTTGGGACAGAGTTTAAAGGAATGATGTCCAACCTGAGATTGACAGGTTCTTCCCTGCCGAGTCATAAGAAACACTGTTAAAAAGTGGCCAATGCCTCCCCACTTGGCACTCAGCAAGTGTTGCATTGGGGGCAACATATTCAGGAAGGTGTACAGACACATCATGGTCCAGAATCTCTTCCTTTTTATCCACATTTGCAATAGTTCTGCAATACCCAGTCTAAAATGTGTGCATCTTCCCCAGCACTTTGCATGACGTTCACTCAAACAAAACCTTCCTTAACATATTAAACTGAGCTCTGACAGAAATGGTGGCTATCTTGAAAATGGCGGCCATCTTGAATTTTTGAGTGGCACACACCTTTTTCCATGAGAATGTTCCTTCAAGAATGTTCAAGAATGTACCAATTTTAGCATCAGCTTTTGATAAATTAATGTAAGGATTTAAAAGAAATGGCGGCCCTCTTGAATAGAGGTTGTCATCTTTATTTTTTGACATACAAGCACCATTCCCCAAAAAACATTCTTAACATTCAAGCATTATGCCTACATCACACGACTGAACAATGACATAATGGGCATTTGACAGAATTATAAATTTTGAATTTTTGCCTGGACAATGTCTTTTTCCCAAAAAATGACCCTTTGAGAGTATCTGTGCCAAATTTCATGCTTTTATTTACCAATGTGAATTCTCTTGAAATATGCAATTAATGTGCTGCACTAAACCTGGTGTCTTTCCAGAAGCCGATCCCTCCCTGTAGGCACAATACGGGACTTGTTGTCAGTACATGCCCAATCAAGATAACATAGTTTGGAATGCCCTGCCAGAATTGTACAACACTAACACTAGCGCTTGGCATTTGTATAGTAAACAACATGTAACTAAAAATTCTAAACTTGGCTTTTGTAGTTGAGTCCTTTAGGGAGTTGCCAGATACTTTGTAGTAACTATTCTATACTATACTATATAACGGTTCTTTAAATCAAATAGTACTCACTCACATATTAAAATTATGAGGGAGTGGTTCAAGGTTGAAAAAAAAATCTAACTAAGAACACTACACACGGGTTCACACAACCTGTCACAACGTAGCACACTAACCCTAAACATGTATCTGCTTTTTCTAATAACTGGGATTGTCTTTTTTCCACAAGGTAAGCAGCTATATTTTTATTAGTAGAGCAATGGTATCCTCTAATATTGTTGTTGTCTGTATAAATGAGTGTGTGTCAAATCTGTATTTTTCAGCCCATACTCTAAAATGTAATGAATGTAGTACTCCTGGTACCACATGCCAAAGCACTGAATTGCCATGTGACACCTCTCGCTGTGCAACCGTGAGGGTATTTACCTACTCGGGTTTGTGGCTTGTGCAGTATAAGAAACATTTGTGCTAAGTTTGTGCTTCTTGAGACTCAACAAAACCTTTTATTTTGCAGGAAATACAAAAGAGTATGATAACATGGTAGGAGGTTGTTCCAAGGCTGAATATTGCATTGATGGATCTTTCAATGCAGGAGTTAAGAGGAACTTTTTCACCACCAAGTGTTGTGACACTGACGATTGTAACACTGATCAGCCGTCCCTTCGTAAGTGCCTCTCTGTTGACCTGATTTGATCTAAGTGGCTGCAAAGGGAATTTAGAAATGAAATACACAAGTAAAATAATGTTTCCATAAATACACTCATATCCCCTTTATTGCTGAGGCAAGGCCTTCATCTATTTTTTTACAAATGTTTACTATAATATATGCTACTGCACAGGGATCCAACAATACTCGATATAATATCAGATTGGCTGATATGGGTGTGTTCCCTTGATACATACGTGTTGTCATTTATTTTGATCTGTAAGGGAAACAGTTAACACGGCATCCTAATCAGATGTAGCAAGTAAACTGCTCCAAAGAGGCTTACAGCTGAAATATTCTGACAGAGGTGGGATTTATTCAGTCACTTTTTATTTTCTATGTCATAAGTTTTACTTATAAAACGGTCCATTGAGACATTTCTATCTATAACATAGTTTCAGTGTCCAGAAAGAAAATGGGAGAGCACTGTGCATGCATAAAAGCGTAGACTGTAGCAGGGAAATGTGGAAAGGAGCTTTTATTGCAGCTCAAGACAAGAGAGATCAGCCCGGATACAAGCTTGTAATGTAGTGAGTGAAGAGAAACCCAGGAGGAAAAGAAATGATCAAAAATAAATCATCCAGTCATCATCCCAAAACGTCAGATAGAGTAATGCCCCTAGTCTAGAGAGCATATTATAACAGTTCTCCTTAGATAGCATAATTCTTATTTTTATTGAATAAATATTAGCTCTAAATCCTTGAACTAAATGAAGTAAAAGTAAAACACTTCACATATAGCCTACTTTACAGTGGTCGTATACTGTCATTTTTATACTGTATCAATTAAGAGTTATATTTTGCTCATTAGCAGAAAAAAATGGTTTAAGTATGGAAATCGAGACACATATTGAACCCTGAGAAAACTGTATTGTTGCATCCCTAATATTGCATAATAATATCACATGTTTTTCGTTGTGAAAGTGAAAGTTGAAATGAAATATTATTGCATAAAAAAGGAACACAGGTCTGCTCAGATATTGTCCCTTATCGCTCAGTCACAGCCTGTGAGATTAGGTTACGCCACATGGTAATACGTAGTCCAGGACCTTCTGGCAGACACACAAGTAATGTATCAAAGAACATGTTTCAACATTTGTAGAATATTCATAATTTTTGTCCATATGAAAAGGCAGTTTGACAGTTGCTATTCAGGCAGCGGGCAACACTTCACCCATGCCTCCAGTGTCAGCATGTAATTGTCATAATATCTTACGATTATTCAGCAAATATCAAGTCCAACCCGAATGGGAAAAAGTGTTTCCGCTGCGATGGAAGCGGAGATTGCACTGGGACCGTGAACTGTGATGGAAGCCAGACCTACTGCGCCACGAGCCGATGTACAGTCCAGTCAAATGCACATTTCCTGTTATGCTTTGCCAATGACGTAAACAATATTTAGAGCATTTTCTTTTTTCAGATGGAGGAGACATAGTGAAAGGATGCGCCACCGAGAGCATGTGTATTAATCCTCCTCCACTTCTGCCGGTCAAACTGAAGTCTCTTGAGTGCTGTGAGGGAAACTATTGTAACGGGAGCTCGGGCACCAGAGCCAGTCTGCTGCTGCTGACCACCATGCTGCTCTCACTCTTACTTCTCTCACATTAAATACCACTTCTGTCTGTAGCTTTATGTTATCACAGACATCACAACTCTTATCTGTTATACCTGATTTTTTTTTTACTTAGTTTAGGTAATTTGTTTATACATTGACTTGTGCACATATACAACATATTAAATAAAACTTTTTACAATCCCGTTGGATTGTAAAAAGAACCATTATCCTCAGTTTTCTGGAAACAATATTACAACCATGATAAATAAATAAAATATGTTTCACAAATGCATGTCCCCTGTGTTCTGTCTAAACTAAACCAAATAGTTATGTTGTCCTCCCTCAATTACCCATTTTTGTCAGTATCTCAGTGCATAAAATGTCAGAAAATTAATCTTTGTCCTGGAAAAGGTTCAGTTTTACTTATATGAAACATTGAAAACATTACAGTAACTTGCCATTTAAGTTGGGGTATAATAGAACTCTAAGGATCTGTTACCATCGGCAATTTGATTTATTTCACCGGTAAATGGGAAATGTGAAGAAAATCAAATTGACTTCTCATGCCGGTCATGAAAATTACTATATCGAGGTGTCATTCAATACATGATAGGTGGAGCAATATTTTTTGGGTGTCAACATTTATTATGTGTTCTTTTTATTATTATTATTATTTTGTCATTATTACATTTTTTTTTTTGTCAATAACATTTGGGCTGTAAAATGTTTAAGTAAATAACTTCAATGACAAATTAAGTGTTTCATTCTGCTATTTATCTATTACAACTCAATTTAACAATATTGTATATTTAGTAGTTTGTGTGGTTTAGATCTGCTCTTAGGTTTTTATGTTAGTAATAGAAGTTAGTTTTGATATTATTGTTCACTGTCTATATTTATTTCTGCAATATATACTTCAAAATGTTCACTTTTAAAAATATTAACTTCAAAATGTTATTATCGTGATAGGCCTACTCCTGCATGCAAAATTAACACAAATAAGCTTTCTCTTCTGCTTTTGTGGCTTATACGTATCACCCACTACATTAGACAATCTTAAGGATCTGAATTATGAATGTAAATGCTCTGCACATGATCTGCACATGATCTGATTCGAGTATTTGCTTCATTCTGTGGTTTATTATGCTAGTTCCTATTTCCCATTTCCTCTCTTGCTGTTTTTGGAGGAAAATACGCTGCATATTTTTCAGATTTAAAAGGTTTTCTGTAACATATTTGATTTTAATATTTCATTTGGGAAAACTACTTATAATATTCTTCAGTGTGGCAGGGTTTATCTGCTCACATTTAATGGATGCTTTTATCAACATTAGACCACTCCCTTTTCCAAGAATCGATACACTATTCATGTTTGTGTTGATTTTCACTTCTTCAAACATTGCAGACTCATTCCTTTAGACCCATCTCCAACATGCATCTGTTTATTCTCATCATCGGGCTTATGCTTTTTCCACAAGGTAGGATATTTATAATTGTGAAGTTAAAAGAATGATACAATGTGCTTAATTAATTGACTTGCACATAAGCTGGAAATCATGCTCTGGCCTGGTTTAGTCCTGGTTTAGTCTCTATTTAGTCCTGCTTTAGTCCTATTATAGCCCCTGGTTTAGTCCTGGTTTAATCCTGGTTTAGTCCTGGTTTAGTCCTGGTTTAGTTCTTGTTTAGTACTTGTTTAAACCTGGTTTGTTCCTGAATCCTGATTGCAATTGATTTAGTTTAGACCTGATATTATTCTTGATTTCTGTCTGTCTTGATTTGGTTTAGTCCTGGTACAGTTTTAGATTAGTACCAAGAAAATAAATGTCATGCTATTTTATAACTGGATTTACATAGTCTTGGTTCAGACCTGGTTTACTTATGGGTTCAGTTTAAGTTTAATCATGTTTGATGTGCAGTAAGTTCATTTTTCTTGTTGTATTTCAACAGCTTACACTCTGGAGTGTTCAGTGTGTAATGATGGCGCACCTTGCTCTACAACGCAATGCCCAACTGAAAAGAATCAATGTGGAGTAATTAGAGTGATCAGATATAACGGTGAGAATATAGTTCTCAGCTTGTTGTGAACTATAAAATTAGGACATAAAACATTTAAACTTGTGTCTTGCAGGAAACTCAAAGATTGCGGAGAGCACAAAAAGATTATGTTTGACCACTCAGGATTGTGTTCAGGGCTCCATGGACTTTGGAGTACACAAAATTGTTGTTGCCAGTGATTGCTGCAATTCATCCCTCTGCAACAACAAAATGCTTCCAGGTACATGCTTAAAGTGCTGAATGTTTAAATGTGCCGAATCTGGTGTATAAATGGCCCTGATCAAATTGTAAAAATGTTTTGGGCTGCGTTCTTTTCTAGTTTATCTCCAAAAATTAAAAACCATCCACCTGGAAAAAAACCCTACTATCTCTGGAAAATAAATATAATATATATTATTATATATTATAATAATAGTTATATTTTTGTGTATGTTTTCATTATTGATTGATTGTCTTCAGATTATTGAAAGTAAACGTAAAACCTGTTTCAATGTATTGCATATGTTACATTGTCTTTGGCTTAAATAAGGGTGGAAGGAAGTGCTTGTGGCTGTACTATTAAGAACAGTGCTACAGAATCTAAAAATCAGTAGAAAAATGTGTAAACTAACACGTGATTCTAACTGTGATCTAAAGAGCCACCAAAAACTAACCCCAATGGAAAGAAGTGCTACCGCTGTGATGGGAATGAACGCTGCAGGGGAACTCTAAACTGTGAGGGGCCCGCGGACCACTGCATCAAAACATCAGGTAAACCATTTCCTGCTTATGTAGGACTTACAAACTCTGCAGTGAACATAATGACGGGTTTCAGATTCTTGAATGTGGTGATGAGCAAGAGAGTTTTACATTGTACTTTGTGATGAAATATCAAAAAAAATAACAGCACATATACTGAACCTGACCATTTCTGTCACTTTACCAAAGAACTCACTTTATTACAACAAAAATCTGCATTTTAGAAGCACTGATTTTAGCAACCCCCGTCGGCATTAAATATTATTGTCCCATAGAATTTTGTGATGTCATCTGAAACCCACCAATAGTAAACGTACACTATATTACATTTGATTAATCTATGATTCAGTCTAGTTTACTACTTTATTCCCAAACATAGAGCCAATAGATTTGATCTAGTTTAACTTGAATACAAACTCAAGGTTACAGTGTATTTAAGAAATGAATCATTTGAAAAGTGAGCAAACAATGTGTTGTTGGATTATATTTGTAGAGACAACAGGAGGAGTGACAAAGACCCTAAAGGGCTGTGCCACCAGGAGCATGTGCATGACCAGCACCTTGAAGCTGGCAGGCTTCAACAACGCCGTCAGCTGCTGTGAGGGAAACTATTGTAACAAGGCTAAAAGTCTAAGTGCTAGCCTCCTGGTGCTAGCCACAATGCTAATGTCCATCTATTTTCTTTCTACTTAAGCCAGTTGCATGGAGCAGTAATGGGAAATGTTCTTTCTTCTGGAGTGTTTTGTTTTGTTGACTGCAACAATAGCAGCTGCATGTTTAAACAGGCAGTGATCTAATTATGTAGTTAAATAAATAGCCTTTATGCTTTGTCTTGTCTTTGTTCTAAATAGGTGTTGATCTACTCATAACCCTTATAATGTAAGCTATTTCACAAGAGCTGAATAAATCTGGTTTTGTGGTCAGTTACCAACTGTGTTTCTCATGAATCTATTTGTCTGGACAAATATGCTGAGATAATGTACTTGTTTAAAACATTTTAATCAATGTTAACAGTAATATATAATGCCAGATAAAGCAATAGCTGTACATAATAACAAATGCAATGCTGCCTTTTCAAAGATTTGTACCAGAGGAATCTTGAAAACATAATATAGCCTAATATTGCTTAACATATTATACTGCATTCTAGGGATGCACCAGTCCACTTTTTTCTCTTCCAATAGTGATGTCGATACTTTGGGCCAATACCCAACATTAACAGAGGGCAGAGACTGAAAATATAATTCATTTCCTTTAAACATGTTAAACATGTGTTTAAGTATTTTAACTCAAATGATAGGTCTTGTGGTCATTAGTTACCATACAGCTGAGTAGCCCTGAGCAAGCTTTCAAACTTTTAATACAAATTTATTCAGGAAAAATTAGGGGGTGGGTGCACATGTCTGTTATTATCTGATATCCATGGGTTTGGCAAATGCTGTTTGGTAACTGTGCTGTTTGATAGCCTAAATGCTACAGTTGGACAATTACGAGTCTGTGTCAGTGCTTGATCCCTGTGAACAGCCAATAGAACAACCAATAATGACTACGCTTTTGTGCTTTTGGTGATTGGCAGAACAAGTAAGGCTGAATATAGAATATGGTTCTTGTACAATACTATTAAACACAAACAGGATAAGGTAAAAAAAAAATAAAAATTGTTTCAAATGTTTTGTATCTACAAAACTGCTTTGTAAGAATACAAGTTTAAAATTCTGAGACGTTTTGGGCCAACGTTGGCCATCTTATTAAACCAATTTATAAACGAACATGGGATATCAGCTGAACCATTATGATGGTTCAATGTTCCATATCAGCACATTACCAGTATTGCTTTGGTGCATCCCTAGTCACAACACATATGACATAAAGACGACGTACAGAGCTGGAAGTGCCTCAGCTGATCTCTCTCAGGGGGCGGGCGCCTCTGCAGACACTGGTCCAAACAAAGCCATTTCAAATCACCAAAAGAGACATTTAACACAAGTAGGCCTACAACAGTGGACACTCACGTCTGAGGAGAAGGGCAGCGTGGTTTAGCTGTGGTTGGGTCTGGAGCAGCACTTCTTCTATAAGACATTACAACAAAAACGATAGCAACCCTTATTTATAGTTCTATTATATTTTCTACTTGGTGAAATAACATGTGTCTGCTCATATAGTTTTGCTACTGCCTTTGCATGTACAGTCTTGAGCTTTCAGCTTCTGCATCTGTACTATTTGCCACAAAATTATCTAATTTAATTATGGGTAGCAAAGGTGTTTGTTGTAAATTTGAACAGAGCAGTTTCAGTTTATGCATTTTAGATCACTACATATTTTTTGTGAATACACTGCTCTTCACACTAAGGGCTAGTTTCCTTTTCAAACCCCTCGTCTTAGTGCAGTATTTTTTCATCATCTTCGTTTGAAAATATTTTTTTTTTTATCTATTAATGTGAGGAACGTCTGTCTGTGAGTCTGTTTATCTGTTCCATGCATAACTCTCGAACTGCTCACCCGAACGTTCTCAAATTTGGAGGGTGTCATGCTCACAGTACGGACGAGTGCAATGGCAGGTTTCATGGTGTTAGGGCAAAAAATGCCAAAGATGTCGACCAATCGCTAAATCAGCCCTAGACACGTTTCACCACTCTGTGACTTTTATAATGTAAATGACTTTTGTAATCTTCAGTTTGAATAGACTTCATGCAGTTGGCACAAAGCAAATAGCAAATAAATGATGGATGGAACCATAATATTGGGGGGTCATGACTCATAAAAGAGACATTCTCGCACCATTAAAAAAACCAAAAAACAAAAAACAGTAAAGTTAAAACACACTTGAAATGAATGCATACTTAAACAAATTAGCAGTGTTAATCTATAGAACCTCACAGCTCATGGATGTGAGTGTGACTGTATACGTGTTTACCATTTGTTTTTTCCACTTACACATTTGAGTTCCCCTTTTGCCATAAAACACGACCATCAGCTCTTCTGGAATGTAACAAGATTTTTACTCTACACCATGATAGTTAATGCTGTAAGATGCTTTAAGGTCCATACCTGGAGAATCTTTGCCAAAATGACCTCCTGTAAACACAAAACAAAAATTATAAACATAAATGACTGGAGAAAGTCAAATCTGGGTCATACCGTTTTTCAGGCCTTGGAGGTCTTGCACTTGCTTCTTTAGTCCTAAAATCAGAATGAATAAACTTTTGGGTTATTATATAATGGAACAACTGATATTTTGGGAAATTACACTGCACCTGTTCAGTCTTTCAAACAGCGACCTCCTGTGTATCGCAAATGTTTAAACAATTAGCAAGAAACAGAAGCATTTTTTAAAATCATTATACAAAACATGCCTTTTTTCAGGGCGAGGTGGAGGTCTGAGTGAGTCATCCAATTTTCTCCTGTTTGAATCAATATTTTTGTTTAGAGAAGCTGTTTAACATTTGTTTGAAACCAGAAACTAGATACTTCTTTACCTGTTTTTGCACATGATCACTCCAAACACTACAGCTAATATTATGGCTATAAGGACAAGAACTGAGACTGGAGCAATTATAGGAATGGACCTTCTCATCTGGTGAATCAGAGAATCTGGAGAGAAAACATTTAAGGGTAAGGATCAGCGCTATAAGGTAATGAAGAACAAAAGTTTTATTTTAATTTTACTTTACTGGATTTGAGAGCAGCTATCTATACCTAGAAGAATATGGCTCTTGTATATCAACCTTAACAGAATAGAACTGAGAACTTCTTCCCCCACTGGTAATGATGTAAAATATTGTAAGTTATGTTATATTTTTAATAACCTTTAACAATGAAGTGCCTTGTGTTGGATTCCTGCTTGTTCCGCCCGAAGTTCGCTGTGCATGTCACACTTTTTTGCCCGTCTCCATCAGGTACAATAAAGGAAATGTTGGAGGTGGTTTCCCAGACTCCAGTGTTCATAGCTGTGTGTGTAATGTCGTTGGTCAAAGGCGCAATGCTCCACACAAACTCCGGGGGGCGTGTTGGACAAGTGTGAGTCACTGAGCAAGAAACCGTCATAATAGACCCAGCTGTGGCTTCTGGTAAAGTTTTGGTTATCACAGGTTTTTCTGGAGATGCTGTGAAAAGTGAAAAGAAATCATGAAATAATATAAGCATATAAGGAAATGTTTGTTTTACATTTTATGATCCCAAATGTAAACTTCTCCATAAAGGAAAAACCAAGCAGTACTAGACATAAGCAATGCTCAATATTCAGTCTTGTACTCAATAAATGTATTTAAAATCTCTATTATTAATATTAAACTTGCACCCTTAATCCCTTAATTGGGCAATGTGTTGTTTAAATGTTTATTAAGATCCGTATTTGTCATATATAAATCAAATGTTTTTATTATATTACACTGTATAGTAGTAGCCTATATGTAGGGCTTATGTCTATGTTTAAAATTGTACTCTTGAACAAATAAAAACAAGCAAACTGAAGCCTAATCAAAGACAATAAATGCTTTAAAAATTATGAACAAACTTCAGAAGTCATTATTGAAAAGAAAATTCAGTATTCATAGAAAATGTGAATTTCCTTCTTACCTTTCATGAGCATAAACGCGCAGCTGTTGTTGAATCTGTATTTTGTGCTTCCTTTTTCAGCCATGAAGCAAAACGGCCCATTGTCAAAGGGCTTGATATCGTCGATCTCCAGGGAGCAGTCGCCATTGTGCAGGTTGCCCACCATCCGAGTGCGGTCCTTGAAGTGATCGGTGATTTGGCTGCGCCCGTTGTGATAAACCACCCCGCCAGATTGTTTAACCCAGATCCCCCGTGTGAGAAGTAAGTCATGAGGATTTTCGTAGCTGCAGGGGATGACCACACAAGATCGGGACAGGGCTTGCACTCTGAATGGAACACTGGCTGGAAGAGCTGCCGACATATAATGCGGGTATTTCATGTTTGCAAATGTGAAAACTTCAAATCATCAAATTCCTCAGACAATAAGGAGAAAAAAGAATAATACAATAAAGGAGATTCTGTCACACTAACTTGGAACTACTGTCCAAATATTTTCTTGAATAAATGCGCACTGTGCCGTTTTTATGTGTAAAGGGTATGCCAGCTGCTTGTCTCCACTGAGAAGTTATTGCTTTGCCTAGAATGTTTCACAGTGTGATATTAAATGTATCAATCTCCATGGAGACATGTAGGTGGCACCTCCAGGCCAACTTACAGGGTTGGACTCTCATTTACAAAACTTTACGTGGATTTTTTGTGCTTTCAGACAAAACCAAACCTTCTTCAAGCATTAATTTATCATCTCTCACAGCACAGACATCATTGCCTTCAAGTAACTGCATCTCCTTCTTCTCTTTCTTTTTATAAATCACATATGTAACACAGAAAGTCATGCATTTTTTTACGTAGGCTTAGTTTAAAAATGAGACCCCAGATCTCACAGTAACAATCAATACAATACAATCAAACCAATGTTTTTTCTAGCAACAACACACATGTAATTAAAGAAAATAAATGAGTTAAATTCTGATTCAAGGTTCAAGGTAAAGTATTAACTTCTCTATGCAGACAAGCAAATGGTCGGTCCTCGGTCCTAGTTACATCTAGTGCACTTTTAGTAACTTTTTTTGGTATGAATCATTTAAAGTTTCCAATCAATGAATAAAGTGAATAAATTTTTTGTTTATATTTTACTGACTGAAGTTTAATTTCTTAAAACTTACTGCCTTCTTCAAATGCGTAGTCAGGTTTCTCGTATCCTTTAAAATGTCAAAAGAATTTTCAGTTATTTACAAGAAAATGCAATTTACAACTTGTCATTTTTAGCCATAACTTACGTGTAATATGAAGGGCTTCTGTGTGTGACGTCTCACCACCTCGGAAGCGAGCAGTACATGTCAAAGCTTTACGGTCATCTTTCATAGAGCCAATAAAAGTGATGTTTGAAACGGTGCGGTAAGTATTTTTAGAGATTTGTCTGGTGTCTGTTTTATTCTGCATATTTCCAAAGTTCCACACAATATCTGGAGTATTTTTCTTGCACTTGTAGTCAACGGAACACACGACATACTTGGCCATTCCTTCTGTGAGGTTCTCTGGCTTCTCAATCATTGTAATCTCCTCATATGGGCCTGCGCAGATATCACTGTGTTATTATTAAATCCATGTTAGTTTCACATTTTAAAATTAAGGTTTCACTGACTGATATAAAAAATATAGATATTCCTCTGTCTTCTGCAGGTCTCCTAGACATCATTAAAGAATGTGTGCAGTACATTCAAAAGTAAAAATTACTATGTAAAACATTTAAATAACATTTAAAATTGTATTCAAACTTTAAGAAGAGTAGGAATTGATGATCTACTATCCTGTCAAGTTACTAAAGGTTTGGTGCCTATTACCCCCTGCTGGTTTAAATAGGACAGTACCTCAGCATAACCCATAATAATACAATACCCAATAAAATGTAAAAGCAATATAATGTTAAATAATTCATACAAATAAATGCATTGATAAAAAATAATTAATTCAGTTATAAGATTTTAAGATATTCTTACATTCAACATTTAATTCTGTCTCACTGGTGGCTTTCTGACCCCCGGGATATGACACTGTGCACCTCACTCTCTGATCATCCTCTGACACAGTCCAGACTCGTTCGACTCTTTGCTCCCAAACCCCATCAGACAACATGGTGTGCCCAGTGTTGTCCTTTCCACTGACCCCAGACACAGCCAGGGTGGGAGGGGCAGAGATACAGGAGTGCTGGACACTGCAGGACACTCTGCTCTGCTCTCCGACCCGTGGAATGCCATCGAGACTCAGCTTGGGTTCTTTGGCATGATCTTTAACATAAATAAAGACTGTAAATTTCATTGAGGCTGGGCAATAGAACCATAACAGGTAAATTGTGCTCTCATCCCTATGACAATGTGTGATACTGGTGGTATCATATTGTGATTCAAAGTATCTTACCATAGATTTAGCCTTTGAAATTTAACTTTAGATCTGATCAAGAAATTGCACTGCCAGCCTAGGCTTTATTATTTTGCCCAACATCTTACTCTCATAATGTTGGGTGCTGTACTAATGGTAAATTAACGTCTTCCTTATAACACTTGCCATATCATCTTCTTCATTAACCTCTGTATTATAAAACTTGTCATGTGAATTACCCACCCTCAAATACAACATTTAGAGGAATACAAGTAAAGTGAATAATTCTTACTTGACACAATGATCTGAACAGTTTGGTCATAAAACGAGTGCCCTGTGGTGTGGTAGGAGGTTATGGGGTTCTTGTCCACCCACGGGTACACTCTGTCCTGGCTGTGGGACATCTGCAGTCTCTCGATTTTCAGAGTGCAGTTTCCATCTCTCTCTGACCCAATCAAACTTGTTCTGGTGCTGTATTTACTGACCGTCCCTTGGTTTTGGCTATAAACAGGAGAGTATCCTTTGCTGTCATACAAGTACCAAATGACCTTTGGGTCAGTGGGCCGGGAGTGACTGTAAGTGAAAGTGCAGGGGACAACAACACAGGAGCCGGCCATTCCCGACACACTGCTGGGAGCGCTGAAGGACCATCCAAGGGACATCATGTTTCCTGTAAGAATCAATGCAAGACAATGATAGTCATGGAATTATGCTAAAATCTATTGAATGTATTCTCGAAATCTCAACCAGTGGCATCATAGCATATTGGTATTGTAGTTGTTGAGAAGGGTTTTACAACTTACTTTTAACCCGCAGTGAGATACTTGCTTCCTGCCTT
>KN489480.1:7145-20784 GCA_000787155.1 Scartelaos histophorus
GTGATACAAATGAAACATTTTAGCTACAAGACTTTTTAAAAGTCCCATATGAGGCTATTTACAGTTTGAATGGTGTTTCCTCATCACAAACAGACCTGGGGCTGTTGACATCATAGGGTGGAGCAGAGCATTTTCAGTTCACAATCATTCTAAATATTCAGGGTTTGTGTTAAACGTGTGAACAAAATAAAACACAATTTCTAGGTATTTTTGTGATGAGGAAACATTATAATTATATTAAAAAAAAACAAAAAAAAAAACTGTGACAGTAAAAATTAGGGCTTATTGCGTGCCATTTAAAATATATTCAATGATCTGTTTATTTTTGTAAAATAAGAATAAAAGGCTCTGAAATATTCTGAATAAATAAAATTAGAATAAGAAACAAATACATACATTATAATAATTCATGTTTTAAATGTGAGCGTCAATGCAGCAGTAAATGCACCACAGTGATTTCAGAGCAGTGAAGGTCTCACGCGTCACGACTGCACCTGAACAAACTTAAAGGCACAAACAGCATCACGTTTGAACAGAGTTCTACATGTGTCCAAACAAAGTGCAGTGAGTCTCTTACTGATAAAACAGAAGAGATGAAGAAACAGCTGCAGCGTGAAACTTACAAACTCATTAATTAGCAAAACAAAGAGCACGTGCTTCATGTGCTGCCTGTAATATATACAGTGGGGTAAAGTGATCCTCGTGTCCACACGAGGATCATTTGCACATTTGTGTGGAGTTATAATGGAACATTGTATAGCTACCTATTCTTTTAATATATGAAAAAGTTTGGGGAACACTGATCTAAAGCTATGTGCTCCATTAATAATAAGTAGTGGGTTTATCCTTTAATGCACTTAAGGTTTTTGGAATTGTTGTTTTGTCTGAAGGCCTGGCTTAATATGAATTTAAAAACTTCCTGGTATATTTCCTGGAAAGACCGCTGGAATATTTAAAGAATATTAAATAAACATCTTACATTCTTTTAAAAACAGGCTATGTATACAATATTAAAAAATTAACTTAACAATCGCATTTGATATTTGGTTTCAGTTTTGGTATTTGGCCAAGCATTCATTATTATTTTTTTTTCGGTATCGGCCATACATTTTCATTTCCGTGCATCTCTAGAACAAATGTGTAATATGTAAATACTCAGGCCATACACAGTAGCGTCAGCCGTTAAAATGTAGTTAATTTAATGATAGCGAGAGCAACTGACAGACTGCACAATACATTAGCCTTTTGTATTAGTAATATTTGTACATACACAGAGCACACACAGTTTCAACACAGATGAATGTAAAATGTCTTAAGGGCGGACGGTCGCACCACATGACATTTTAACACTAAGTATAAAAACATATAGAATAAATTTGAACTTTTTTAATTGAAGAAATTACAGTTGGGCAAACGTCTTGTCATTGACCCATATACAGGTTGTCTTCTTTAAAACAGAAAACACTCTGTTCCACCTTGTGATGTCATGTGGCAACAGAGGAAGTGTGCTGCTGTGTTTTAAACTCCAAACACCTTCACAACAATCATTTGGATAATTTCAGGACAATTTCAATTACTAATCTTGGCTGAACTAAAGGTAAAAGGAGCTGTTAACTTGAAAAATATGACTTCAAAACATCACAAAATGAAACAGAGCATATTGAGCTTTGGGGATGTAGAAGGAATAATAATAAAGAGTAACTCAAACATGTGTGAATGGACACAACTCCAGATGTTTTTTGATGAGGCAAGAATATTTTCCATAATATACGACCTTCCATTTGCTGCTGAGTGCTTGGGTTTCACTCATACCTGATTTGACCCATGATGTGTTTTTATTAAATGCATATTATTCATATGAAAGGGCCCCACAGTGCTGATCAAAACATGAAAAACAATAAAAAGTGTCACATATAAATCAATTAACGTATAGTTTACGTGCAGGGACTAAAGCCGTTTTTAAAGCTCTTATTGCGTATGTGTGGAATTTTTCCAACTGTTAAAGCTGCTATCCAGGTATATTAAAAAATGGCCAGAAACATCTGATCTCATGACATCTCAGAATCTAAGCAGGGTTGGGCCGGTTAGTATTTGAATGTGAGACCACAGTAGGAGGCATTTCCAATTGTTTAATAAGCAATTTTCTCTAACTAACTAAAAACTATGTAAAATTCATTGTTTCCATATTTTCGTTCTTTTCTACACTTGGCACTGCCCAACAGACTGGCAGCAAACTTCATTTCCTCCACTCATTGTAACAGATTTGCAGATGCCCCTCTTCAGATTTCTCTCATTTCCAAGACTTTTGAACAGGGGCCCGTCTTCATCACAACCTGCCACACATCATTCCCTCTCAGATATCCACTTACGGAGCGGCTCTGCGTTGAGTCAGCTCCCATCGACCCGGGCCCTGGTTGATGCTGTGGCTGACGTGAATGCGAGTTGTCAGCTGCTGTGATGGCTGCCTGTCTCCTCAGCCTGACAGGGGGAGATGGGAGATGATACCCAGCAGAGGCATGTTAGCTCTCACATGTTAGCGGGGGGCCCCAAGGCGTGAAGGGCCCTGACACACGCCATTTTACAGCTTTAATCCCCCACGCCCCAAAACAGCGCTTGACACAAATGGAGGTTGTCTTTTCTCTGTTGCCGGAGAAGAGGAAATGATAGAGGGAGATGGGCCCAGAAAAGATTCACTTCTCGCTGTTTTTGTGGTTTGAAAATATTTGAAGGAATCTTAGATGTTTTTGCAGTGCATGTTTTATAAACTAAAGGTGCATTATGAAACTTTTTCCATAGAGGGTATGCCACCTACTGGTCTGTATAGAAATGTTATTGCTTTGGAATGTTGCAAAGTAAAGCAGCAAACTTAACCATCATGGAGACAAGCAGCTGACACCACCAGGGCAAGTTACAGATCAGATCTGTGGAGAGAAGAATGCATGTTTTCCATGCCAGTTTTTGAGCTATAAAACCACCTGTAAGTGAATATATGCATGACAGATAAGTTAAATGCCTTACTATGAAACATTCCAGTTACATTTACAATTGAGACAAGATACCGGACCCTCCTCCACCACCAGAAAAGTGACTTGGTGTACCTAAGAATATTCATCTTATATGTGTGCTGTACTGTTATCGTCAAGGATACTCACACTAAATCCCATACTCAAATTATTCTTCTTAAGGTCCTGGGTTCGATTCCCGTGTTGTATGGGCCCTGTCTGACTACAGTTTACATCAGGGATCTCCAACCTTTTTCCTCCAGTGAGTTACTTTTACAAAACAAAGATGCCAGTGAGACATTACTTTTAGCGGTCACAAGAAATTGAGTAACTAGAAGAGCCACGGTGAGCCTTAGATGAGGTACAGTTAGATGCCTATAAATTATAAACTATTATCCATTATGAGTGTACAAAGTTGGGCATCAAAATGATACATGTGCAATGGTATTAGCCATTTAATCAATCAAATTTGACTTATTCTGCATAATATGTATAATTCAGACATCCCTCGGCGAGCTGCTTGGAAGGGGGTAGAGAGCTGCTGGTAGGAGTCCTCTGGTCTACATGTTCTCCTTGTGTGTGGGTGGGCGAGTGGGTGCCCCAGCAGCATTAAGGGTCGGTCAAACATATTTCCTTTAACGGGGTAGATGACATTTGCGCATTTCAAGTACTTTCCCTTGTAGATCAATAAAGTTAAGATACTCAGAAGGCTTTACGAGGCATTATTCAACCACAATGACATAATGCACTGGTACAAATGAGGTTCTTAGCGCCAATCTTCAATTTGTTGCACAGGCATTCCAACCACTGAGCCACTGCCCCCTGTTTACATGAGTGTTACAGCAATGACCTCAAAGTAACGTAACGTCCCTCTAGAATGCCTTGTTTTGAATAACCCAACACTCTTCTTAAAAATTCTCTTCCTAATTTGTATTGAATGTAGGTTTGTAAAAGTGCCACATCCATTCCAAGTGATGAATGCATATTACATCACATGATTGCACCATAATGATAGAAAAACAAGGTCTGGAATCAAATCTCTTACAGGTTATAATTTGTCAATTGTGATATCAATACTGTTGATTTCATTTCAGGTGGCTACAAATGGGGCAGTGCACGTTTAATTAATTGCATTGAACCGTTATTACTTTGAGGACAGCTTATGGTGAATTTTCAGATATTATGATAAATTGTGTTTACTGGCAAAAAGGGATAACGATGAGTTTGTGAAATGGTGGAGGATTTGGAAGAGACACAAAAAGAAACAGAAGAATGAAGAAACCAGTACTGAGGTAATGTCCAAAAAGCAAGTTAACTATGTAACATTAAGTTCTACAATTGCATCAATTAGTTATACTTCAAGAAGGTGCTGGGTTTGATTCCTAGAACATGAAGAGCCTCTCATAGGCATTTGCATGTTTACTTTAGTGTTCATTTAGAGGATTCATACCATAAATTGGCAAGATATGAAAAAATATTAAGTATCATGCAAAAATACAGGTTTGTACTTTACACTTTCTTTTAAAAAAAAATATTTAGGAATTACATGTTTTAGCTAACCTGGAAAATTTTAGTTATTATTATTTTTATTTTTTTTAAGTCAGTTTTTTCAGCTGTGGTGGAGTGAATTTTATAGCCTCTGCACAAAAGTAAAATTCGTAAAAAAATCTTATTTAGTGCATTTTAATACAAAAATCATTCATGTTGGTATCATTAATGCTTAGCCATAGTATTAATAGTATTTAATCGAAAATAAATACAACTCTATCTATTAGAAAATAACCAATACTCAATACTCATATTAAATATCGGTACAGATCCTGAAAAATTAGCTAGATCATGATATCGTTGTCATGGTTGTGACTGTGGTCTTTGACTGATGTAATAAGACTATTTACAGGTTGCATAACACTATTGAATTTCTTGTGTAATAAATAACTGTTTCAGGATCAGTTAATATTAGCAGATACTTAAAGTAGAAGTATCAATATCAGTATTGGAAGTGAAAAAGTTGGATCAGTGCTTCCCTAGTATGGACTATCACGATTGTTCTCTACGGCTCCCTTGTAAAAGCTGGTTGAGACTGTTTGAATTTTAATGAAGAGATGACACCTGGACCGCTCCTATAATTTATTATATGAACATCTTTATTTGCCATAAAATAATTATATAAGACTGAAGGTTATGAGGTAGGAGAAGGAAATGGAAGTTGCCAACATTGGTAAAACGTTTGAAACCACTGGTGTAGGTTGCCATATTGTGAATAATAATCGTAATCCAAACCAAATACTACTAATAACATGAGAGGACGGCCAGTTTTGAGTACGTTTCATGTCAGATCTGAATACATTTGGAAAGGCCTACTGTGTGGCCCAATATCTAACCCACTGTAACCTTGTAACATGAGACTTTAGCGCTGCCCGTTCTACGCAAACAACCACAGCAGCAACACTACAAGCATGTCATCGATAATCATCTGTGTATGGATCAGACTCCGTAGGTTAACCACAGCCAATTCTGCTAGCCCGACCCCAAACCACAATGCACACAAACCTAAAGAGGCATTCCATTTCCAATAGCTCAAAACGTGAAGAGCTTGTCAAAACAGCTTAGCGTAGCCCCGAGAACTCTGCTATTGAAATCTAAGGTTAATGCTCAATAAAGCCCACAATAGCTGTATTTGCTGGAGTGGAATGGTACTCCCACATGGCTATTGTGGAGTGCAGTGGCATATATCAGTTCACAGTACAGCATCAGTCACTGCCTGGGAGCACGGACTATTTTGGTAGGACTGTCCAAAGTGATACTTCACTGTTTTGAAAAGGCCTCCTCGCAGATGGCCAATAAAAATGATGGATGTCACAGATGGTTTTCCACAGAGGGGCGAGGGGTGGGAGGGGGCGGTGGAGGTGGAGGAGGTGAGGAGGGGGCACTTCCAAGTTTCAAAGGTTTTGTTCATGCTCACATCTGTAAATACTTCATCTGTTTTGTATGATATGTGTTTTTCATACGTGATTATGTACAATATCTTGGGTACAGCGCTATCCTTAAAGTAGATTTATTGGGAACTGGGGATGCTAACCAGATTGTTGACATGCTCCTCTTAAAAAATGCCCTAATGAACGTTATTGACTACTTGTTAATGGCTACACTTGTGTCACTATGTTGAGTGCATGAAACAAAGGAAAGGGATCATGGGTCATGCAGTTTACCAGGCTTTAAAAACAAAAAACAAGATAGTTGCCACAATATTGCTTTTTTTTTTCATCTCTATGGAAGATCACATACTGTTGTCTTGAAATTATCCTAAATTTTAAGGGTAAGAGTACAATTATTTTTTTAAATCAGTCAATGAAACGTTATTTATAGAGCACTTTAAAACACTCCAAAGTGACCAAAGTGTATAAAAACATACAAAACCATTAAATAATACAATAAAACAAATGCAAAGTGTCACTACATTAAAAAACAGTCTGAATAGATCAGTTTTGAGCCTGGATTTAAACAGGTCACAGTCTGTGATAGTGCACATATCAGGGGCAGTTTGCTCCAGAGTCTGGGGCCAGAGACAGAAAAAGGCCGGTCACCCCAGTGTTTGAGTCTGGCTCTGGGGACTTCCAGCAGGAGGTGGTTTGTTGACCTTATGGTCCTGTTTAAATTGTGAAGAGACAAGAGTTCAGTCAAATAGGGAGGTGCCATGCTGTTACAAGCTTTAAAAACAGACAATAACATTTTAAAATCAGTTCTAAAAGAAACTGGAAGCAAATGCAGAGATAAAAGGACGAGGGTGATGTGCTAACGTCCGGGGGTGTTGTTAAAAGAATGTGACGAGCTAGAAGAGACTGAGGTCTGATGAGGACACACCCACATAAAGTGAGTGACACTAATCTATTCTGCAGCAGATGAAAAAGTGAATAGTATTTTCAAGGTTGGTGGGATTTAAAAAAGGTTTTACTTCTGATAAAAGACACAGCTGAAAACTTGAACTCACCACATTGTTAAACTTAACATTTTTGTCAAAAATGACCCCAAAGTTCCTACAGTTGATTTCAACTTTGGCAATAACCAAATTGTGATTTTTGTCTCTAGTTTGTGGATGCAATAAATTAAAACCAAAACTCAGTGTGGCAGACTAAAAAAAAAATCACTCAAAGCTGTGATTTTTGGGCAATACAATATATCTTTCTTTAAATGAGTAATATTATAACACAAATCTGTTTACACTGAAATATGCATACATTTACCACATGGGCCGCTGTCATTTTGCTGCAGAAATCCTAATCAATTAACAGTTGGTTCTGTGCATTAGGCTTAAACCACTGCTGTTCTGGATGTACCTCTTGGAATGATTTAATATTAATAATTCTATTTTTTTCGCCAAACACTTGAAATCTATATCCTTGAATATGCAAACATCACCTTTATCAATACTTTACTTAAAACCAAAAGCCCATTAAACAGGATTACACATAAAATATGACTAATTTCACTTTCCAACACACACCGCCTTAAAAATCCACATTCTCACACCCACTCCGCTCAGGGTCCTGCCTCCTATTATTCACGTTGTATTTATTTGTACTTTACTTTGCATGAGGTGTGTGTGGGGGGTTACTAAGTAGCTATCGATTGTGATTTGATTAAACTCTTGCTAATTTGCTGCAAACCGGCTAGACATTTAATCAAATCAAAATCAATAGCTTCTTAAGAGCCCTGGGTACATGGCTGCAATGGGGGGAATACAGTGGAGGTGTTATAAATTACTGGTAGCAGAGATTGGTCCGATATAGGATAATGTTAGAGGAGAGAGAGATGCAGGGGCTGTTTAAGGCATCTTGGGGGCCCCGTACATGTTTTTGTTTGTTAGTTTTTTTTTCCTCAGGGGCCCTTAACATTGAGAGATTGCTTTTCAATATTTTCAGTATATATAACCTTCTACAAACTAGCTTAAGCAAAGGGTTATTTAAAGGGTCTATGAGCTATTTTCTGAACTGTGCTATAATATTGTTTCCTCGTCACAAACGTACCTGGATTTGTGTTTTGTTCCATTCACTCATGTATATTTAGGCTCTTCGCTCAAACAGAAAACACTCTGATCTGCCATATGATGTCATGCGCTAATACAGGAGGTGCTCCACTGTTTTTACTACACATCTTCTCTAGAATCCTTTGGTGAAATTGCTCATTTATATTGAACTATAACATAGCTGTACTCTGCTGCACAGAGACTGTTGCAACAAAGGAAAATAAAATATAATATAAAAAAGTAAAAAAATTGTTCTATTTATATACATTTTGGGTATTGCTACTCATATACTTATTATTCTGCACATGTAATAAAGCAAATTAAAAACAAAACTGTAAAAAGGTGCCACAATTCAGAGCCAGTGTCAAAATTGTCATTGTGTCCTTAGGCAAGACATTTCACCCATATTAAGTGGTGTGTGTGAGTGTTAGTGGTTAGAGGGGGTAATGGCATAGATTGGCAGCTTCACTTTTGTCAGTCTGCCTCAGGACGACTGTGACTACAATAATAACTTGTAGTAACTGAATAATGCACAGAATTCATTTGGGGCATTTGGAAAAGCGCTGTTTGTGTTTTATTAAGTGCTGGTGTGAACGCACTTTAATAGCCTGTAATAAATAGCAATACACTGCACTGGAGTAAAGCAAAGCAACTGATATTCAACTTTTGAGGCCCCCCTGTAGTGGCTGCTGGGGCCCTGAACATTTGCATATTTTGCCCATGCCTGGAACCAGCCCTGGAGAAATGGCTGTAGATGGAGAAGGATGGAGCGAGGGATGAGATGCAGAGGACGTCAGTCTGGGAGCAGGCAGGCGCGATGGATTTGTGTGCACAGGGGGACAATTGGCCTTGGTTCCTCTATCCTAACATGAGCTATTAACTCATTCTAAAGATTATACAAAGCGCCGTTAGCGTACAGCCGTTTTGGTAATATACGGTGACACTTTTTCTTATGAACAACAGCGATTTGTATTCATGAGACAACATCCGTGCAGTTATAACATGGTTTATTTTCTGACAGTGTAAAATGGCAGTGTTAAATCAGGGTGTTGCTATAGGTTTGTGGTATTGCTCAGAAGGTAAATGCGCATTTTTGGAGATGTTACGTTATATTTCTTTTCTGAATTGATCAACAAAAAAAGAATATGTACTTGTAAATACATTTCTCTTGGCCGTTTACCTTTCAATGAAAAATAAATAAATAAATACTGCAAACTTTAGGGGGCAGGAGTGCTACTTGGATGTGTGCAAAATTGGTCCCTACACTGAAGAGCACCAAAAGGACAGTCTCAAATAAAAAGTACAAAATAACCAAAAAGCATTTAATACCACATGGCAGATAAAAGTTAAAAATCACACCAATGCGTTTCAGCTTTTTGGCCTTCATCAGGGCAAACTCGAGAACAAACAAATTTGAAAACAAAAAATATTTTAATTCTATTATAGTTGTATTGTTGCCAGTGCAGTCAGTGGTATGCAAATGTCCATGACTGTATTATTTATCATTCTAACCCAAGTGACCCGATTGAACAAAGGCCATTTATTTCATGACGATGCAAAACGACAAGGTTAAAGGAGCTATATTATTCTACTTTCTGATCTATGTTATAATGTTTCCTCATGAAAAAACATACCTGGAGTTGTATTTTCCTTCATTCACACATGTTTAACACACAAATCCTGCATATTTAGAGTTATTCTCTCAAACAGAAAACACTCTGTTCCACCTTGTGATGTAATATAGTAATATGGAAAGCACCTCACCATGTTTTTAAGCTCCATACACCTTCATTATCATTTGGTTATATCAGGAATTCCCTATTTCTATTGAACAAAAAGGTAAAAAGTAGCTGCTCACTTGAAAAAAATCTGCTTCATGACATCACAAGGTGGAACAGAGCATTTTGAGCTTAGGAGATGCAGAGAGACTAATAATAAAGGTAAGAGGTATGAAGGCTTAAAGCTCACAAGAGTCAATTTTGTGTAATTTAGAACCTTTAAATCATGGTTTTCCAATTTACTTTTACATTTTTTATTGAGTTTTATTATCCTCTGCCAGAATTTGATCAATGACAGTTACACCTGGATTATTACTGTACAGTCTTATATTCAGAGTGTTGACAGTTCACAAACGTGAGCTGTAATGATTGTATTGTCAAGAATCAGCACCGTACTGTATTAGCGTACTTTCTCTCGTGAATGTTCATTGTGGATGGCTGTGGCGTGTATTTGCATATAATCACCCATTTCCATGTTTTAATCTGTGGCATCATAACAAAATTAAATTGATGACTTGCTTTGTAATAAAGTTCTACAGCCTCCACATTGCAATAACAGTGCTTACAATGAAGCCCAGTCTGTAATCTTTATGTACACAGCTCAGGGTTAATAATGCATGACGCGCTGGAGCATATTAACTTTGTTACAATAACTTTTGTTAACCAAGGTTTGTGTTTTGTTGTCACCATATGTTCCCCATCAACGCAGATGGAACGACACCAGCTAATGCCGAACTGTCACTGCTGTCTAATTAGTCTAATGAACAAATTTCACAGGCACAGAGGAATGGAGAAGTTTTGGAGAGAGATAAGTTGTTGAGAGATTGCATCTTTTTTCTTCTCCATAATTTATTTATGTTATAAGGAGATGAGGGTGCCTTTCGTTGTCATCGTAAAAATTTTGTGGAGATTTCGCTTTTGCCATTATCTTAACATAAGATGATACACTGGCTGCTTAACATCTGGATGCAAATAACTTCGACGATCCAAATGACTTAAGAATTACATAATTTATCCTGCTTTTGAGTTACGTTTTTGACACCAGAAGGAAAAGAAAGGAACAAATAATCATTGTTTTAACCAGGAAAGTAACAGTGAGATTCAGATTGTCTTTTAAAGTGCATTGTGTAACTTTTCTGCTGATTTCTGGAGATGTTATTGGGTTTTGGAAGTTACAGGTCACATTTGTGGAGATGCGACCGGTATTTTTGAGCCATAAAACCACTTGTATTTAATAAATGTAAGGTAGGGCTGTTTAATGTCACACTGTGGAACATTCCAGGCAGAGAAACAAGAAACAAGCAGGTGACTAGAAAAGTTACACAATGCGTTTTTAACGAAAGTCCTGGCCCCGTAAGTGTGTGGTGTATGGAAAACCAAAGAGAAAACCTCATGAGAAGAACATGCAAACTCCACACTTCAGACAAAAAGGCCCCACGCCGCCCAGGAGTCAAACCTACAACCTTCTAAAGCACTGATCACTGCGCCACCATGTGTGTAGGTATAAAATCTACAGATATCAATATAACTTTGTCTATCTGAAATATAAAACTGAATATTATAATGAGTAATAGCATAAATAATTGCTATACATTATTTCTAAACTACGATATCTCAATGATAACTAAAAAATAGACAAACAAACAAAAAAACACTTTCTTTAGACAATAGAATATGACTTTCAACATTAAGGGTGCTTGTCTCCATAGAGATATTACTGATTTGCCTTGATTATTATATAATATTGAAATAAACTTGGTAATTACAATGGAGATAATGGTCAGATCTATGGAGAAGCAAGCCTGCACATTGAAAAGAAGCATGTTTTCTTATCATGTTTAAGTATTATTCAGCTATAAAATTCCTGTCATTGGTCCAATATTTGGGAGATGTGTTTAATGCCCTACTGTGAAATAACATCTCCATGGAAACAAGCAAGTAGTGAACCCTCCACCTTAGAAGCTACATAGTCTTTAAATGATAGTACTTTCTTTTATATTACCATGTGAGATATTTATGTAATCCGTCAGTCAGTATATACTAGTCTATGTGCTCTAATACTTGTTCTGATACAGCAGAAAATAATTCTAAAACTATTCAGAAAAGTCAGTTTTTTTCCTGTAAATGTGCCTGATTTACGATACTTTTGGCAACCCTATTCCTGAACAAAAAATATGACTTTACTTGGTGATAGAAATGGAATACAAAAATATGACTTTAGATTTGAAAGGGTTAATAATACTTCCTCCTCCCAGTATGGCCTCATTATGCCGCCTCAGTGTATAATATCCAAATTGCAGGTGCAGGAGTCTGTAAACAGCTAATTGTCTAAACCCAGCCCACATAATGCAGTGTTGGCTCCGTGGCCCCTGCGTAACCTGCGTGTCATGGGGTCACCGTGCACGTTAGCTGTCAATTACACCCCCTCCATATGTCCAGGCCCGCAACTATTTATCTTCATCCTTCTTACATCACAGCCTGACCTCCCCATAGACCCAGCACAGGCCAACGCATCACTTTTCTCCATATAACACACATGCACACCGCCGCCCAGTGACTCTTAATAATCCCTCATTCTACCGTGTCAACATTTCATTTCTGTCTATCATAGCTGTTTGGATGTAGGTACACTTGCATGCTTTTGGGAAATCACTCCACCTCTGGGACATAATTACGCTATATTCATAGATTTCTTGACGTTTTTCGCCGTTTTATTGTATGTTTCGCAAAACTCTCTACACTCCGTAATCATTACCGGGCCGAAGTTGCGCGTTTCAAAAAATTAATAACGGGTATTATCTTGCATTCGGAAAACGGACCAATCAATTTGAGAGGAAACATGGCCTACATATGGATCCATACATCTAAATGTGTCATTGAACTACATGCATGTGGAAGGGAACAGACACTAGTGCTCCCTAATTAAGAAATTCCATATAAAAGACGTCAAGCAAAATACAGCATATTGGTCGCATAGGCCCTCTCTCCCATCTGGCCAAAATGGCTATTGTGGCTCATTGTCTAAAAATAGGGATGAAGACAAATTGTTATCATTTGCCAAAGCCCATGACAATAATGATGAATGAACACTTTTTTTTCCCTTTCCGCTATGCCCTCTGAAGTCATTGCTTAAGGCCCTGTTCTCCACTATCCCCTCACTCCCCCGCTGCATTCCGTTCCGTTCAAGCTTTTAAATGAATCAAATATGCAAACGCCATCAGTTACATCCAGGTTTGACGTTTGGTGTTTTTATTTTATTTTTTCCCCATGCTTTCGCCGTCTTTTGTTCCCGTTTCTATTGTTATGCACGCAATCAGGGTGACATAAGGAGGGGGCTGAGCTGACGTAGTGATTGATCACCAATTTGGCCTGACAAACAGCCTCCCCACCTTCCCACAGCAAACTTGGTGAGTGAGTAATGTTCCCGCTGACAGGGATAGATAAGGGGCATACTTCACCAGATCACAAGCCTGATGGAACAACACAGCTAAGGTTACACTGTACCCAATGTACAGAGAACGCAGGGCTTGTTTCTCAGCGGGGTAGGAGGGGCATCCAAACATAACTCAGTTGAAAAAAACAGTGTAGAGAAAAAAACAAAGAATTCCCCCCCAAAACAAAAAACAAAAACCAAACAAAATAATAATTCTATTTTAAAAAAAAATTAAAAAGTGGAAGTGACCAGCTCTTACGTGCTCCTTGGCCACACCACACAAATGCCACACCCAGCAAACAACATGCCCAGTAAATGCCACGCTGCCCATTAATCCTAAAAATCATAATCCTGACATTTTTCTCAATTTGTGTTATTTAAAAAAAAAACAAAATATCAA
>KN489482.1:0-10315 GCA_000787155.1 Scartelaos histophorus
GTGGGGAGGGGGCTGTCCAGCTGGCCGCGCCCGCACCATGACTCGGCACTATTTCCCCCGGCCCAGCTTCTTCGCCTGATTAATGCGGGCCCAGTTACAGCGCTAAATCTACTGCGCTATCGGGGCTTTTACAGCTAATGTATGAGAGAGGGAGGGAGGGGAGAGGGGGAGTACCTGTTCTGGGGTTTGGCAGGGGAAATGTTGTAGAAGTGATTGTGGTAACTCATCTCTAAGCTTTAGGACAGTCTCTTAATTCTCTTCTCGATGGTGCCAAGATTTTGCTCCTCTTGGATTTCAAATATACACCCCCTGGCCACTTTATTAGGTATACCCGGGTGGGATGGTGACAGTGACCGCTGTATATTTCAGCTCTTTGCTTGAGATTATGTACCAAAATTTACCTTTTTTACAGTTTTTAAAGCAGACCTGCTTGCACACAAAATTGACTTTCAGAGTTTATAATCATGTTATTGTTGTTTCCTTCTCTTTGACCCTCTGTAGTTATATTTAGAGTGATTCATGCATGTTTGAGCAGTCTTTAATTGCTTTTTTTCAAGACACGATTTCACCGATCAACTTCTGTTTTCACCTCCAGCGGTACACCCCCACTTAAGCTGGGTGTACACTGTGATATTTCAATGGTTTCACTCAGTCCCAGCTCAAACTGTACGACCAAATCGCAGTCTTTAAAAATCCACAGCTCATGATTCATGTTCTCACAGTATACGAACTACTTCAACAGTGGGAAACCCTCACGAAAGGCGACTGGATTTCAAATGGGTTTAAACAGGCTCAAGCAGATAAACTTGCGACA
Organism: Scartelaos histophorus; assembly: GCA_000787155.1. Taxonomy (NCBI): domain Eukaryota; kingdom Metazoa; phylum Chordata; class Actinopteri; order Gobiiformes; family Gobiidae; genus Scartelaos; species Scartelaos histophorus. Next base: position 815 of record KN489482.1, read on the forward strand.
TATAATTGCTGATCAGGAGCTGTCCGTAAGGTATTAATCGATTCTCGTTACCCCATGTTTACTACGTGAAGCACGACACACGATTAAGCCAAAACTCGGCCAGATCCCACAAACATCGGCTGAAAAATCATCTCAAAAAGGGAAATAGTGTATGCCCGACTTTAGTGAGCACGTCTTTGGTCCACCAAGAGTTTCTTTGGTTGATGACAGTGTCAGGATGGGACACAATAGCAACACAATTCCCACAATTTTGATTTTAAATCATTTCATCATGTTGTTTTGCTTTCATTTTGACAATGCTATGTGCAACAAGTTCAAACAACATGTAAATGGTGCTTTTTGTCTCAAAAACCTACCACATGTCTACCGAAAATTTACCACATGTCTACAATTTTTTCCTGTTGCACGAGGTCTTGTCCCATCCCTGACCACACACTGTCTACACTTTCAAACACTTGCAGATGCTTTGTGACAAATAAACTACCGGTACTTCAGCCTTAGTCTTTAGATCAGTCTCATCTTAAGGTCTGTATGTTTAGATCATCTACCTTAGTTTGATCACCACATCAGCGACAGTTTATTTCTGATATTTAGGATATTACCATTTACATTTCTCTTTGTGTGGTGCTGCTCACCACCTTTAGTCTAAAAGAAGTGTGTGTCTGTAGTGCAGGACAGGGTGTATAGTTCAGTGTGGTCCGCTCTGGCTCATCCTGGCTAATTGAGTGTTTGGAGGCTGAGAGGGCCACTGGCTTGTACACACCTCATCTCTGTGTAGTTTTACAGTAATGAGACATCTGGCCCAGTGCAACAGAGGGAGAGAGGGAAAGGGAGAGTGGGAGGGAGGGAAAGGAGAGAGGTGAGGGAAAAAGACAAAGAGATTTGGAGAGGAGGATGCGCCTCAGGGCCTGCTGTCACAGACAAAACATTGCTGAGTGCTTGTTTAGCGTGTCTCCGTGTGGGGGGCATTTGTGTGGGCATTGGTGTGGCCCTAAACACTGGCTCTGTGCTCCTTGACAGCTGCTGTACAGTCAGGATGTTTGGAGGCATGTTTGGAGCTCCTGTGTTTACTGTTCACATGCAGAGTCCAAACAGACACATCTGAAAGGTTCATTTGGAGGACCAAGTCACACAGACATCGCTCCATTTCACTGAAGCCTGTGCTGTAATGATTAGAGGCGCCGGACTGTTGGGTGCACTTAAGGCCAAGTAGGCACCGAACACAAAAGGTCAGGTTACATAACATAGTTCAAACCTAATTGATACTTTGAAAAATATGGGAATTCCCCCGCACTACTTGTTCAGTACTAATATTAAACCTGCAAGGAGCAATGGTCCACACAGTGCAGCACTCAGGGACACTGAGATTGGGATCACACTTCTGATTGGCTGAAACCTTTTGTGTTTTGTCTTTACAGAAGTGAACATGGACGAAGGGTGCACACAGTGACTGCTGCGGCGACTACACCCAAGGGTAACTCCGCTCCTACATTTTACTCACTTATTTTTCATATTTGGCCATGTTTAACAGACATTTAACTGTATTATAGTTGCTTCCAACCACCATTTACTCACACAAAGTTATATTTGGAGTGTGTGCCTGTTTGAGTCAGCTTTTAATCTATTTAATCTATCTTTTAATCATATTTCCGGTAAGCGCTCTCTACTGGTTACACTCTACTGTGATGTACTATTACTATCATTTTATTGTGATAACATTTACAGCAACATCAGCTCCCGTCAATATTTTTATTTCAAATGTGCAGATTATAACATGAGTGCCATTATTACTCTCTAAAAGACACAAGCACAGTATGTCTTCAAAAATTCAACATATACATAACATAACTTTCGGTTAAGTTTCTGTTGGAGAATCCGTCATCAACATTTGTCCATAGATTGCTTTGCTTGTAATGTTCCACAGTACAGCATTAAACATATCTTTCTCCATGGATACAAGCAGGCAAAGCTGTGAGTCCGAACAATGCATACTTTTCAGTACAAAAACCTATAACTGAGTAAAGGCAAAATGGCTACTTTAATGCCATACTGTAATACTATACTGTGATATATTCCAAGCAATAACATCTCCATGGAGACAAGCAGGTAGAGGATTCCCTACCAGAAAAGTTCCATAGTTCACTTTGAAATCCTGGAGTTATTTTCGATGCATTTGTTGAGCCATAAATCCTAACTTCCCGATGTTTACTGCAGTGTTTAAATAGAAGGGTTAGATGCCATAATGAGCTGGAACACTTCTCTGTGGATAAGACCTGGCATGGACCGGTGCGGTGTAACTTCTGTGGAGTGTCAGTGGAAACAGGGCTATGTGGAGCTCTTCAGTGCCCACCAGAGACCTCTAAATGTCTGCTACAGGAGAGCCTCACATCACAGCCAACCCCAACCATACCACTGGCTTGGTCCTACTACTGGAATATTTTAAGATCATTTTTCTCTGGCCTGGAATGAGAGATATTGACAAACTCCATATTGCTTGGATTATCGTAATAACATTAAGACAGTATTTTAGCAATAGAAATCTAACTTTTAAGGGCCTATATTGCACTACCTTCTAATCTGTTATAAAATAGTTTCCTCATCACAAACAGACCTGGAGTTTTGTTTCATTCACACATTTTAAACACACAAACTGTGCAAATTGTAAGTTCTTCTCTCAAACTGAAAACACTTTTCCACCTTATGATGTCATGTTATAATACAGGAAGTGCTCCTTGTGCATTAAAACTCTACACACCTTCACTAGAATAAATTGGATAATTTCATCCCTGGAATTGCCAGTCTTTACTGAGTATTTTGAGCTTTGGAGATGTAGACAGGCTAATAATAAAGGATTACATGTGTGAATGAAACGACACAACTCCAGGGCGGATTTTGAGGAGAAACAACATTCTAACATGGTTTAAAGCTCACAAGAATCAAATTTGTGTAATATAGTACCTTTTTAAACTATTTCAATTTTGTCCAACTCTACGCCATACTCTTAAAGGAACATATTATGTAAAATCAGTTTTTTTTACACACGTTATAACATTGTTCCCTCATCAAATGCATACCTAGAGTTGTACTTTGCTTCACTTGGTTTGCTTCGCTTGTTTGTTTGAATCTTGTGCAGTAAGTCCACTTGCTCTGGACTGTCATCAAACACATTTGTCTCAATTTTCTCAGGATTGTTGTGTCACAAGTAGAATGTTTTCAAATTCGTTAATGCACTCATTTTTAGCATTTCTTTGGTCAAATATCGTTCATTACGACTGCATGTTGGGGCATGTCCTTATTGAGATAACATTAGTTTTTCCCTCATGGTAAATCCCCCTACTGCTCTATGTTGAAGCACTACACCAGATTCCAGTACAGAGAGCGCCCAGGCTGGAAAATGAAATGATCAGAGTATAAAACCAGATATTAAGTTGTAAAGCATGAGAGATGAAAGCAGTGGTACTCACAGCATGTTTAATGGCCAACAGCAATACAAATAATACAGAAACTGTCCTTTTAAGGGCTGGACAATGAACCTTATTGTCTGAAAATTCAAGAAAAACATACAAAAGTGATTTAAAGAGCATATTTCCAGGAGCCTGTGATCAGACCGAGCGTTCATTGTCCTGTTTAGGAGTTTGATTTTCAGCTAAAAGGTGAGGGTTAAAAACTGTTGGCTAATGCTATCTAGCTTGTGACTGTATGTTATCTGGGACTTGTTTAACAGCACAAATCAGCTGGTTGCAGCTAAATCAGCTCTTTCTGGTCTGATTGTGTTTAAAACTCAGATTAAAGTCTAACTTGAGTAACAGAGCATCAGACAAAGCAGTGTCTACTGTTAGCATCACACCACCAGGGAATATTGATGATACTGGCTGGAAAGCCTCAATAGCAGATTTATAAGTTTAATATTGGCAAATTAATAATGCTAATTGAATGTATAATCCTCTGCCTTTTAGCCTAAACCTGCTACTGTTGCCTGCATTACCGCAGCAGTTAATATGTCTGCTCCTTTTTCCATACAATCTGTCACAGAAATCTCAAGATCATATTTTCCATTTTCATAATTGGTTCATTTTGATGTTATTCCGGTCTCACCATGCGTCACACGTCATTAGGTCATGTGTTAGATGGTGGAAAAGCCCCTCTCGCTGGGAGGTGGAGCTGGAGGAGGGCACTGATGGCCTGGTACCTGTCACCATGAAGTGATCGCTCATTTCCTGTCCTGTGGGGGAGGGACGGGGCCTAATCACAACCAGCTGTTATAGGAGCGTACCTTAGCCATGTGCCGGGGTGACCACTCCATGACCAGGTTTGATTTTGATAGAAGGATCTAGAGCAGCAGAATTTAAAGTGAAACTAAACACTAAAATATGTATGGTGTTTTAATAGCATAGACTACAGTTCCTGCAATTTTAGTGCAAACTAGATATAATGATATATATATATATATGTCTCTGCAATTTCAGGTATTTGGTGACACCACGTAAGACTGCCTTAATCACAACCATATGTTTCTGATTCAAACACCTGGCTGCAGAGTCTGAAGTGTAGATACCTATTAGACCAATCACAGTGTTCCTTGTACCTCCAAACCCCGTCCCTCCCACCACCTCACTCTCCCCTTTAGTCCTTCCAGACCTCCAGACCAGCATTTGTCTATCCTCTCCACTCTCCATCCTCTAAGCCCAGCATCCATTCTCTCCTCACACCACTCTTGTCCCTTCCTCTCAGCCTAACATCTCTCTATCCTCACCTCCTCCATCCTCCTCAGCTCTGCTCTCCAGTGATTAGCTAAACGGCACATTGATCGGCCTGTCCGCACAGAGGGTTAGCGCTGCGTGGAGCTCCGCCTGTCCCTCGCTTTCATTGGAAAACCATGAGCATAAATCTACAGTACATCCTGGACATATGAGTCTACACGAGGGAGAGGAGGAGGAGGGGCCCTGTACTCTTCCTCAGGCACTTTTTCCCCTCCTCCTCCTCTTCTGCGCTGACAGAAAAGCCCTGGCTAAGCTAACGCGCACTCACAAATCAGGGTCAGGCGTGAGTGTAGCGTGAGCAGCTCTTCAGCTCCTCAGCTCAGAGAAGGCTCCATGTGAACGGGGCTAATTAATAACATCATTAAGATGGGAATCACAGTGCCAAGGAAAAACTCTGTTCATTACACAAGTGGGCCATCAAAAGAGGCGTTTATCACAGCGTCTGAGGGACGGGCTGCTCTGCATTTTGGTACAGGCACAAGATTAACTTTAGAATGGTCTGAGATATAAATGTAGATGAACTCTGATCACAGTGGGCATTACATATATGTATTTAAACGTAGTAGCATGTATACGATTCCCATATTATAGCTTTAAGAATCTGCGGATACCCAATATGAAGAGGCTGAAAACAGCACATAAATAAAAGTTCAAGTATTCTGAGACTTTCTGTGCTGACTACAACCAGTAATCTTATTACATCAGTGTATATGTCCAACCAGAATATCAACTGAACCAATATGTCAAAATTGATATCTGATCCAGTGCATTTTACAGAATTACAGAATCAGTGCATCTCTTTATTGTGAGTGGGCTTGCACCTCCACAAACCTGACGTATTTGGCCTGGATATGTCCTAATAAATTGTCATTTTTATCCTTTTCTTCCTTAGATCAGATTTGGTTCAGGTGATCACCTCATTGGTCCCTCGTGAAGCAGAATGAGCTGAGCTTGTGTTGGATTCAACAGATGCTGGAATGAAATGACCGTCATGTAGAGATGATGAGTTCAAAACAAAAATGCAGTGGTCTCTTTATACACAGCTCTGGAAAAAAAATAGAGAGTACTACACATGCTTAGAAATGTCCAGATGACAAACACTGAGAACCCAAAAAGTATAGTTCATCTTCTGTATTAAACAATAAGTCACCGGTCTAGCTGTACATTTCAGAAATACAATTCTAATGTAATGTTCACTTAGCAGAGTAACCACCTCACTTCCACTCAGAGACAGCACTCTGATAACCACACCATCCCAACAGCAGCAAACAAATGCTCCTTAATGCGCCTGATGCCCTCCCTAAACAGGCCTACTCCACTCTATTATCCCCCTCACCCCAGGGACAGGCGTTCAAAGAGCCAATGTTCCAGCGCGTTAGAGCGGCTGCCGTCATAATGCACTCGCGACACATATTTCAACCTGTGAATTTAAATTTCAATAAATAATGTCAGAGCAAGGACACGCTCCGGTCCCTGTGTGCTCTAATCCGCTCCAGACTGCTCCATATTGTTACATGGTTATCTCACTGCTCCCCTGGCACATGATGGATGGCCAAACGCTCCATAAACATACCCACAGACCTGCTCCCCTGCCTGGGTACTGCACGGGGACTCTCGGCAAGGATGAGTGGGTTAGTGAAATGCACTAAATTTGGTATATATTACTTTTTTGTTGGCTGGTTATGACTGTAAGGCTATGATGGTGCTTAACCACAAATGGGCAAATGTTTCAGCTAAAGTTTATTTTTGAAAGAATGGGTCTTACACTTAAGATAATGGTGGCATTCTTTTTTTTACATTTTATTTCAGTTTACGCAGTATACATATCACTGTCACATATCACTCCATTTGTTACCTTGTACAACATCAACAAGCAATAAAGCCTAATTCTGTAATGCCATTATATACAGTACATATAGCCCATGTTGTTTGTGGAATGTGGACCACCATAGTCTCCTGTGTTAATTTATAATGATATAATGTAGTTGATATAAATAACATAAACCTCTTTTTTAAGAGGTGGCTTTTACTCTAGAGCAGTACTTGTAACTAAACATGACACACTACGCATAGTGTACACTATGATATTCACTAATCAACCATCTTTTAAGCAAAAGCAGAGGTGTTTATTTTGATTGTGATGCCAGTAAAAAGACCTGAGAGCAGAGCATAATAAAAACAAAGCCCATAATTTAGCTGTGCTCTAGTTCTAGTAGCTCTAACTGCTTGTTCAGCTTATTCTCCACGTCTCAAGCCTCTGTCATTCTTTGTGTTTTAGCATCTACAGAGCCGTGTGTTTGAGCTGCTCATGGCTCTTAGAGAAATTTCATTATTTATTCTACAACAATGGCATTAGCTGTAGCCTTTAGCCGCACTCCTCTGCTCTCCCTCACATCCGACATGAAAACAAGCATCAAAAAATGGTATCATTGTGATCGAAATTCATATTGTCTACCACTTTAATGCCTGTTGTATGCTTCAATTTACAATACTATACGGTCCAGCCACAATTAAAATGGGTCATACGTTTTCGTTTTTGATGCTCTGAGTCCCTCTCCCTTTGCTCTTTGCCCCTTTAGAGCACTATCACAACACAATCGGCATGCATCCCGCTACTGAAACTACTGCACATGCATCAGGTTTGTCATGTTGTTGAGTACAGTCCAGTATCATGTTTTTATATATTTATGAAGAATTGTCATGTGGGAGCAGAGGTGACGTAGGCTTATGGCTGGATCTTTAGACAGAATCTTACTCCTAACTGTCAGAAGGGTTTGAATAGGGCCTGGGAGAGATCTCTAGATTACTCAAACATGTATGCATGACATCTCCAGGCATGTGTTTGATGAGGGGAAAAACGTTATAACATGGAAAGCTTAAAAAAGTTAATTTTGCATACTGTCAATCTTTGTTTAAATATTTGTAATCCGTAATTTGAAATAAAGAATATACTCCATTTACATTTCCAAAACCACAGTTGTGATATGATCAGTTGTTCTCTGTACCTCCGGTGCAAAGGCAGGGCTCACACAGGTTGGAGTTTTTGGCAGGGCTCAGGTCACTGGGGGTTTTCAGGTAGTGCGTAGGTGGTCTCCTGTGTTGACTTTGGACGTCTCCCCTGAAAGTGATCTGATGGAGAATGTTATGGGAATATGGCGGGAAGACATTCTGGATCTTTTTCTGGTTCCTCTCGAATAAACAGAACAGAACGAGGAGAAATGAAAACCAGGCAGGATGTCATTGTCCTGTGAATGATTGAATGAGATACTGCCATGAAGAGATTGTAGATTGTCAGTACTTAAGAGGTTTTGAGGCAGATCTGCGCCGTCTGGAGTGAACACAGAAATGTCCAAGGTTTAAATGAATCAGTTTTATTTAGTTTTTATTTTGCTTATTTAACTTGCTGGTCATAACAAATACACAGTGAAGATGTAGAACACTCATTGTGGTGGTTCAACTTTCTGTTATGTTCCTGGCTGTGAATGAAGATGTGTGGACAAAATGTCCACTGTCTCATGACAACAGGGCTGAGTATGATTCATACCCTGATACATAAGCCAAGATACAGTGTGCATTAAGAAAAAAAACAAACATTAATTAACATGAAAGGTGCATCTTCCATTTGTTGAAGATGAATGAACATAACAGCAACTTCTGTGTCCTCAGAGCTGCTCACCCTGTTTCCGGAGCTGTTCTCTGCAATTACGTGGGACAGGGTTTCCTGCTGCCACACCTGGGCCAGGCAAACCTTTGAGGCCTGAGGCCTGTCCCAGTGTACGTCCCCACCATCACTGTGATGTGATGTGAAATGTGGAAGACACCTCTATTTACTTGAATAATCTTTTCTAAATGTATTAGAGATTGTTTTTAACTGGAATTACACTCCTAGTCACAAGATTGGCCACAGTTTTTCACTCAATGTTTTTTTTTTTGTTTTCACTATTTACATTGTAGATTCTCACTGTTATCAAAATAATCAGTTAAGAAAATGTAGGAAGCAAAAATAACAAATTTAAATTCTTCATAACTAATCAAATTGACAGAAGGTCAAGGGTTTGCAACACAATCAAGAATGTAAAGGATGGCTGTTTTGAGGAATCAACAAACGTTTTGCTACTTGACTGTATATGGTTTTTTAATAACATTTTCTACCATTCCTAGTCCTTTTTGTGGCAATGTTCATGCAAACTAGGTACTGTCCCCATTGGCCACTCCAATTTCAAGATACTGTGTGACATCACACATGACTCTTGTGATTGCAGCCAGGTGGTTCTGATCAGAACACCTGACTGACAATATTGAAAGTAAAAATTTTAAATGAGAAAGTATGTCCAGACTTTTGACTGGTATTGTGCATATGCAAGGGGTTTGTACACTTTTGCCCCCTCCACCTGTCGGCTCCACACAGCGGCTCTAGGGTTAAATGCCCCAGTACTCTCAGTGCAACAGAGGGATATCCACAAACCACTTCCTCTCGTCTTTCCTTTCAGACAGGAAGTGGTTCCGCGGCCTGCTTCCTGTCCAGTCCCTCTGAGCTGCCTGGCCTCTGATTGCCTTCTTCATGTGATACATTCCCAGGCTCCTGTAACCTCTGGTCCCAGGTGAGCGGGTGGGTGAGCGTGTGGGCGAGCCTTCTGGTTTGGGGTGAGCTCGGTGCAGTGTGTCCCTCTCAGAGGTAGGAGGGGCGGGCTGGGCAGGAGCAGAGCTGGAAAACATGCTCTGTTTGGGATGTGCTCAGTCA
>JACN01141241.1:0-16260 GCA_000787155.1 Scartelaos histophorus
AGGAGGACCATGTGAAGGCTCCAGTGGGCACAGAGGCCTAAGCACATAATCGTGGCTTCCGGTTTTGGCCCATTGTTCTGTTAAATCGATCCGAGTGTGGCTTACATAGAGAGACATGCAAGCAATTAGTCTCTCTGTGGTGACACTGCTTTCGTATACTGTAGCATTTTACAATTCACTTCTCAATAGCGGTGCAAGGCGTAAAGGGCACCTCCCACTATCAGCAAACAAGCTTTCGGTGAACCAAAACCAATTCATTTCTGTGTTATGTATGAATTAATTTGACCTGTTTCTAAGCACTGTCAATTTAGCTTATTATGATCAAGCAAACAAAGCCACACCGCACCCATATTACACTATTTTCTGATCTGTTATAATGTTTCCTCATTAAAAACATGCCTGGAGTTGTGTTTTGTTTCATTCACACAACATTTAACACAAACCCTTTATATTTAGGCTGCGTTCTTCTCTCACATGGAAAACTCCCTGTTCCACCTTGTGAGTTATACTCATCTGTGTTTTTAAACTCCATAGATCTTCACTAAAGTCATTTCAATTTCAGCCTGGAATTTCCTATCTCTACTGAAGTAACAGTAAAAGGAGCTGTTAACCTGAAAACTACCACTTCATGACATCACAAAGTGGAACAGAGCATTTTGAGCTTTAGAGATATAGACAGACCAATCATAAAAGATTAGTCAAACTTGTGTGAATGAAACAAAACACAACTCCGGGTGTGTTTTTGATAAGGTAATGTAACATGGTTTAAATATCTAAAAGTCCATTTTGTGTAATATAGGACATTTAAAGGTGCACTATGCAACATTTCTGGTGGGACCTGCTTGTTTTAAACTGAAATATTCTATAGCAGGGGTCCCCAGCCCTTCCAAAAAGCTGACCAAGGGATTTCTGAATTCTGTGTATTGTGGATAATATGTAAAATTTGATTAATTATTATTTGCAGCACCGATAAATGGATAATGGTTTATGTTTTATAAGCATTTATCTGTTCCCCATCTCGGGCTGCCGTGGCTCTTATATTTACTCAAGTTTGCAACTGCTAAAATTTATAGTTTTTTTTGTTTCACGGAGGTAAGTCACTGGAGAAAAAAGGTTGGAGATCCCTGTTCTATAGTATGGCATTAAGCTATTTTGCATTTATTCAATTGCAGGTGTTTTTATTAACTGAAGAATTAAAGGGTAGCTATTAACATGAACATACCACTTCATGATATCACAAGTTGGAAAAGAGCATTCTGAGCTTTGAGTAATCCTACAATATTAGTCTGCCTACAACTCCAAACATGTGTGAATAAAACAAAACCCAACTCCAGGTATATTTTAAGGAGGTAACAGCATTATAATATGATTAAAAGCAGCCAATGTTGCGTAGTATAGCACCTTTAAACCGAAAGTTGGCACAACCTCAAAGTTTCACCATACAGAGTGCACTTGTGCACCCACCTGCCCTGTCGCCGCTAACAAGCCAGTGATGAAGCTATGAAACAACAGAAGGACAATAAGAGAATGGAAATACCCATCTTTAGTGAGGCCGTCCTGCACACACTCTGGTCTAATCACCTTATCTCCCAACACATCTTCACGTGGCTTTTCATCATCTTATACCAATTAAGTGTATCTTAGTGGAGCTAGACAATTAGGCTGATGTTTTGTGCCCCACTAGAACTCTCAGTGGATTAAGCAGGGTCTGTATGGAGACAGCTCAGGGGATTACACAGGACTTCAAAGGGGCATTTATTTGTGTAACCTCTTGTATGTAAGGATTAATGGTCTGTGCCATTCAATTTAGGAATCCATGTGGCACTTTTGTGTGGTGAAACTGCATAATGTGTTTTTCTAACTAACATCTACAGGTTGTTCAAAGACTATTGTGTGCGCTGAACCTTGCCGAAACAATTTAAAATTCATGAGGATTAGAGAAAGCGTTTTGGGAGTGACACAATGCGTGCTGGTTTAAGTGTGCGATGCATACTGGTCCATTTGTTGCTATGTTTGGAGTGACTACTAGTTTATATTTAACCAAGGCACAGGCAAGTCTAGTGGCTTTCAATACAGTGTTAGGCCATAGGAGGAGCTTACTGAAGTGGAAGGAACCGCATCTGTGAATATATGGGCTCTGAGTTAGGCCTGTTACAATAATTACTATATCAAGTTATCGTTCATTATATCTTAGACAGGACAATCATTTTTGAGGGTCAGTATTCATCATAGGGACTTTTTCTTTGTATTAGTGGGTCATTTTTTGTTTTGTTATTTTTCAGTTCTGCACATAGATTTAAGCTGTAGAGGGTAGAAATTACTTCAATGACTCATTATAGATACAAACTAGGTACATATGTGTTTTAACCTGCTAATTACTTTACGTTATATGTTTTGTAACCATATTACACATTTGCAATACTTTCTTGGACATAATTTTGCTTAAGGATTATTATGTCTGTGGCATAAATTAGTTTCAAAAATAGTATTGTTTATTGTCTATATTTTCTGCAGATATAATTGCATTCCATGTTCTAATTTAATTTTAATGTAATTTTTTTTTTTTTAATTGCATAATTTTTTATTATTATCATTTATTCATTTATTTTTTACTTGTCTGGCTCGTGTTTATACATAAAATGTGACTTACAGGAAAAAAAAATACAGCAGAGTTCTTGTGTAACAGTGTTAAGAAATATGTTTTTGAATAAATAAATCTTACAGCCACCAACCTTATATGCAGGCCGTGTTTGCAATAGCTTCTTTTTTTCCATCTGTACAAGGTAACCATCAGAGACTCTTCTTTGGCCGGGCTGTATGGAACTTAACTCATCGTCCTGTTCTGGTCCCGACTGGCCTATAGGGGGCAGCACTTTGTAGCTGGAGCCTGAGCTTTGGGCAGTGCTGGAGGGTGAACCAGAGAGTGGTGGTACAGTCTGGTCTTCAGAGAGACTTTCCCTTTGGTCCTCTTCCTCAAAGATTAACTGTTCTTTTAATGCAGTCAATCTGAAATCAGCCACACGAGTCACACAGAACAGAACGGATCATCAGTTAAATAGTCTTGCATTTGAGACAGTTAATTTGAGAGGTTAAAATAAACTGGCTTTATAGGATAGGATAGCTTTAGCATATAATGAAGAGAGGAGAGGTAAACAGAGGTAAACAGTAAACAGTTACCTTAAACAGAGATGCCAAGTTCTATATGTGGTTTATTTATTTATCGCTCACACATTTTTAGACACAGTTGTGTTTTTCAGTTTATCTTCAGTTCACAGACCCATTAATGACAGAGATACAAGCTGTTTATGTTTTGAAGCTGCTATTGATACTACTGAAAATATATGCATTTTGATATATGCATCATTAGCTCATCGCTCAGCTCCCACACAACTTCTAAAGGTCTTATATTACGCAGAAGTGACCCCTGTGAGCTTTTAGTCATGTTAAAATGTTGATACCTCTTCAAAAACATACCTGGAGTTGTGTTTTGTTGTGTTTTGTTATTTTAAGTCTCTCTACATCTCATCATGAAGCAGTAGTTTTCAATTTAGCAGCTACCTTTTACCTTTTGTTCAGTTGAGAATGGCAATTCCAGGCCTGAAATCACCCAAATCATTCTAGGTGAAGGTGTATGAAATTTAAAAACACAGTGGGGAACTTCCTTTATTAGTATATGACATCACATGGAGGTGTATTTTCCGTGAATGTGTAAATGAAACAAAACACAACTCCAGGTATGTATGTGATGAGGAAATGGCATAACACAGATCAGATAACAGCATAATATGGCCCCTTTCAGTATATAGGAGTTGAGGAGTTGTTTGGGGATTTTTTTCTAAGGCTTAGTTGCTGTTTACTCTCAGAATCTGGCAACCCTGCATTATGCCACCAGCGAGCACAGGGCGTAACTTTGTTGCATATACATGTAAATATTATAAATACGTTTGAAATGGCTTGTAGCACAATCTGTACGACAAGAATGTGCAGTCATGTAGAGGAGTTTATTACCTTTGCCATTGTCCTGGGATGTTCTCCAGGTTCCATTGGTTTAAGTCTGTATGGAGACCACTGACAGTCTGATACGCCATGGGGAGGTTTATGTGCCTTGTTTGTGTAATATTTGGACTCAGAGCGATCTGTAGTTCAGGGCTGACGTGTGGATAGGACAGTTTGATGATAGACTGATGTGTTTCCTGTGTACTTAACAGTGGCAGGTGTGGTGTAGTGTTGAGGTTAATGTTGAGGTGGATGGTAGGAGACAGAGGCTGGGATGAACTTGGAGCTTTGAGTCTTTTTACAGCAGCTTTTGTTAAAGTGGAACTCAGACTGTGTCCCTGCCCAGCTCTGACCCCCGGGGCCAGAGGCTGCAGAGGTCCAGATGGAGTTAAGTCTTCTTTCCGCTCGGCTTTCTTCTCTTTTCTCATCGGACTGACCTGAGGTTAGAAAACAATTAGGCGGATTAGAATCTTCTTCTGACATAACAATTAAAGCTGCTTCTAACATAAAATTACATAAAATGGATTAATGTCAGCTTTAAGGCATGCTATAATGTTCATCACAAACATGAAACAAACATGAGACTGAAAACCTTCCAAATGATTCTAGTGAAAGTGTATGAAGCACTTCCTGTATTACAACATGACATCACAAGGAGGAACAAGGAGTATTTTCTGTCTAAGAGGGTTAAACATATGTGAATGAAACAAAACTGCCCAGCAAAGGGGAAAAAAAACCTTGACTCGAGTGTGAAACTGAGAAAAATGACTTCAAAGTTTCTGTTTTGTCGAGACAAAAGTATAATAGGTAGGACTCCCAAAATTTGACAACTAGTTGCTATAATAAAGGAATATTTGCATGTGAAAAATACTGAGCTCAAAATTTACCCAATTGACCCATATTTGGTCCTTTGACTCCTTATTTTTAGCACATGATACAAAGGCAGAGAACAGTAACTTCCAAATAAAGGTCAAAGGTCAAAATTGACATCAATATTTTTCACGATATTTATTCACATAACAAAGGAAATAATATCTCAAATATCCCCAAAACGACATTAACACATTTTTGACCAAGCATGACGTTACAGTGTTCTGCCTTTGTAGGGTAGAAAACTCATAAATCAAGTATATTTTGATGAGGAAATAACATTATAACATAGATCAGAAAATAATGAACTATAGGCCCTTTAAACAAATTAGTGTATTAGTCTATGTAAATCGCAGTAGTTAACTCTAGCTATCAGATCTGAATCCGACTTTACAGAGACACAAGACTGAACTGTAGTGGAGCCGAAATCTTTGCTTGGACGAGGCGGCATAGTCGTCTCCTCTGCATCATCGAACCAAATTAGATCTGTGGAGCGGTGCGAGTGTGCATGAATGAAGCTGATTTAGAGCACACATCCTTGGCCCTTTCCACCAGGGAGATCTCCACGGCTCTGTGTACAAGCGATACAGCGGCTACTCAAGTACTTTAAACAATAATGCCTCCCCCTCATGTTTTTGTCTGTTATCCCACCCACTGTTGCTACACTTTTATAGAATTAACGGGTCTTTAATAAAAACTCAAGCTTTTTGATTGAAACGTATTGATTTGGGAACTTACCTTTACCTGCTGTGTTTTTGGGAGCTCGATCTTGCTTTGAATGTCGGAGCTGGAGGTCGCTTTTGGGGCTTGCTGTGCCTGTAAAAATAGAAATGTGAATTAGAAAATAATAATGAAACACAACCGCCACATGTGATAAAATAATATGGCTGAACGACTTGATATGTATGTAAAAATATGTAATTGCAATTTTTCTGATAAGTAATTAGATTGCGTTTAGATTTATATTTTGATAATAAGATCCTGTTTAAAGTTTATATTTTAAATGCATCCAGAAAAATTGACAGAAAGAATGAAATATGATCTGACAAACTAATACGATACATATTTCAGAACATGTTTGTACAGATCTGAACTGCAGGATTAGCTGTTTTTATGCAGAATAAAACAGAATATTTTGTTGTTTGTGGATGGTTTGCAGCCTTTGAGATTTGCTAATTACATCTATTCAAATTGAGATTTTGATTCGATTGTGATTAATCTTGTAGCCCTATAAAATAACTTTTCCTTTTTCTACACTGCATATTTCAATGTTCACCACATATTGGCTGCAACTCCAGTGGTTTCTAATGCACCAGTTTACAGCAATGAAATACATTGTGTTAATGCTCTAATGAAAATCATTTAGTCAACTTCAAGACCCCCTTCTGTGGAGGAGGACCATCTGAGTGGATCAATGATATTGACAGAATGGAGACTTTTCACTGAATGCCACTAATACTGTGAGGGTGTATGGGTGAAGGTCAGGAACATGGATCCAATTGTTATAAATCTATCAATAAGCAGTTTTATAATAGGCGGACATCCACGTGCTTTATTCTCCAGACCCAGGGCATATTTGTAGAGATGTCTTTTTGACCCTATGGTGCTCTGATGATTGTCTAAGTCTGTGTTGGTTTAACAACAATGAGACACAAGCGCCAGCCTGGAGAGTGTCAGAGTGTAGTATGTGATGAGCCTTTCACCTGCACCCATCGGCCCGCACCGCCGCCTTTTATCACCCATTATAAAAATCCCAATCAGTTGGAGCAAATGATCAAGCCACATATTGCATTTGAAGCATGATAAGCAGCGTAATATCTTCTCTGGTAAATTGGGGGGCCCGTAATTGCTTCTCAGAGACCATATCACAACAAAGTCTGGCAATCGTGGCAGGCTGTATTACCCCCTGTGCCGGGAAACATCTGCTTTTCCCAATGAAGACTTCAAAGGGGCTGCGGATTCTTGAATTGCATTTAGCTGCTATTGTGGCCGGCCCAGGTAATCTTGATTAGGTGTTTTGACTGAGCCACGGTATACAGTGGTAGAGAGCTCCCCAGAAGCTTTGGTCTAAAGCTATTAAAAGATTGTACATTATGTTCCCCCTGGCTTTGAAGTGAGGGCCTGTGAGAGGAGCAGGGACTCGGAGGGGCTGAGTGCAATACTACAAGATTGATCTGCTACTTCTGTCTTTATCAAAGGAAGACCAAGCCAATCATCGTGACTGTCACTCTGCCACTTGGCCCAACTAAACATTTGCTGCATTAAGAAATTGTGTACATTTAATAACAAGTCTAATTATCACAAGTGGCGTTGGCCGGGTCACCCTCTTCAAAAGACCGAGATTAGGGTAAAAGGCTCTAACTACTTGATTGTCTGGAGCCATGCTGATTGAGGAAAAGGATCCCATTTGGACTTGAAGACGCAGATCTTTGAAACGGAAATGGATAAGGAAGCAAAGTACAACAACTGAAAAGAAGACTGCTTGTAAGGACAATCTTTGACTTGAATTTGAGTTTGTACAGCCTGCTCTTTATGTATAAATATATAACATATATGTATACCTGTTTGTTTTATACATCAAACACCATTGTGTTATAACGATGTTATATTCAAAGTTGGAGTGTGCAAACTTGCAGTAAATACGGTGTTTTTTCCTATTTTATTCTATTATTCAAAACAACTTGGATTTGGATTAATGTGCGTTTAAACTTTGGTGAACCAAGTGACCTATATTTGATGTATTTATTTATACAATTATTTATTCAACTTATAGCAATTAAGGTCACGTCTTTTCCTCCTCTGCTGGTCAAAAAAAAACTGCTCACAGAACTCGTATATGTATATGACTAATAATACTACAAGCAATATAGTATAATGTTGCTTTACCTATTTTTTTTTTCATCTTGGTTTTAGACTACGGGGGCCGCCATTGTCTCCTGGGAAATGCTGGATTACTTCTTTAGACCTTTTCAACAACGCATAAAAATTGTGCACATTGCAGATTTGTCCCCTTTTTCATACCCTCTGTCCCCATTATAGCGGCACGCCTTTGAGGATACAAGGCAATAGAAAACTAATAAGCGGTTTCAGACGCAAAATGACAAAACACAATGTGCGTGAGAGGCAACCGGCCCTGGCTCTGTTTACCATGGCACAAAGATAACAGCTCTCGACTATGTAAATGGCAGTGATAGGAGAGGAAGCAGCGTGCGGGGCTCAGATGGGTGCACTGGCTCGGGGGTATTACAGACAGCCAACAGTCTGGTGGGCCAACAAATGGGGACTGGGGACCTTCACAACCAATTATACCACTGTGCCAGGTGCAGGGTATCTGAGAGGCTATTGGTAACCATGCTTCTCTGATGTTCTTGTTGTACACATCAACTCATAATAAGGCGTGCATTGCCAGACATGGTCCTTTCAGACAGCGGAAGACAAGCACATGAAAATAGCTAGCCTCCTCAACTAAATTAAATTCCCAGTTTTGGTCAGAAGACACATCATTGAATATTCTTATTGTAGCTCTGGTGACAGCAGTAAACCACAGATACCGTCAGATAACTACTCAGTATAAATAAAGAGGCAAAAAGTGTTAAATATAGCTTGATTCAATATCTTGATTCAATATTCAATATTTTTGTGCATATCATTGTGGGACAATTGTACATTGTATTATGAAATAACTATGCCAATCTGCATTATCTTTTCACATTTTATTGCTTTTGGATCTGCTGGTCAACTTTTCTTCCCACTTAACTCTGTCAAAAAGCTTCATTGACAACTCCATACTTAAAATAAATTACTGTTAAAAATCCAGCCCATACACCAGTGTTTTTGAGGTCGGCAACTTTCAGTATAATAAAAAAAAATTAAACTTGCTTCTCTAATTCTTTTGTGCCTTCTGTTATTGAATTGAATTTTTTTGCCTTCTAATATATGTTCTAAAATATTGTTGTACTGTCCGATCTACTTGTAAACTATAACGGGCTGACACACTGTATGTGTCTATGTGCATGTGAAAACTCGAGAATGCTGTAAATGAATTGCCCTCTGGGACTAATAAAGTTTTCTGAATCTGAATTAAATGTATTGGTCACATATTTTCAAAGATACTTCAGATATGTCAGCATTACTAGACACAAAAGCAACTCCATGTTACCAGTCATTACTAATGCTAGTGCAGCTCCTGGTGTCGGCTTCTGTCATTGCAACAACTAAACACCACATAGAAGTAGTAAAGTAGCAGGATGTTTAAATGCAAAAAATACTGAAGCAAGACAAATATCCTGTTTTCCAAAAGTTCAAACTGTAAACCTCCATCCACCACTGCCACAGCCTCCACCATGGTGCACAGTGACATGAGCCAAGCTGTTTTTTTTTATCTTAAATTATAGATAGAAAGAGTTAAATACATGCTCCGTCAGTTGTTCCACAAGTTTGCTCTCCATTTAAGATTATTAAATGCAGTAAAGCATGTGTCAAAGATTGGACGTTACCAAATGCTGTAAAGCCAATCCTCATTGTGCTTGCTCTGCTCTTGTCTGTTTGTCAGAGGAAAGCTACATTTGCTTACATAAATGTAAGGCAGATTTTTAACTGCAAAAATACACATATTGCTGGGTTTCAGATGACATCAGAGCATTCTGCAGGACCCATACAGTCTACGGTAGAGCCATATTAATTAATACAAATGAGACAGCTAGAATTAATATAGTTAAAAAGCAAAATGCTGTTGTAATATAGTGAGTTGTTGGGTTTAGTCAACGCATGAAAATACTACGTTCAGCATAGTGAATTCACTTTTTGGATTTTTCATGTTAAAGTAGCAGTTTAATCAATAGGAAAACCTGTCTTATGCCCCCCATTTGGGAGTATGACCAATAAAGGTGTAAACAGATGCACTTGTGTTTGACATAACCTGAGCATTAATATCTTCAGTGGAGTTACGTAAAGCATTTGAGAAACCTTCCACTTGTGTCAGTAATGGTCACCATTTGTTTACTATTCTTGACCTGTGTGCGATGGTGTTGTGAGGTGCATCCGTGTGCTAAATCTGGAGTACACAATTGCTATGCCAGTTGTAAACCAGGACTAATCCAAAGAAGGGCAAAAATGTAGATGAAAATTGACCTTCAACAACATTCAACAAATATTTGAACTGCAGAAGAAGACGCCTATCACATGAAGTTGTATTTGCGAAACCATGGTTTAGAATACATACCCTTAATCCATGTTGGGGTCCTCTAAGCGCATGGGCCTTTGCATAGGACCCATACTTCGTCAAGTTACGTCCCAGGGTCAGTTTGTTCCGCTCCACTATGTCCTCCTCCTTTTGTGCTTTTGCAGTTTGATCCATTTGTGCAGGTTTTACTTGTGTGTGGTTTTGTTTGTGTGACAAATGTTCCTCTGTTAATGCTGAAGTAGCACTATTATTTTCAGTGTCATGTTTATGGTTTTCGTCAGATGGTCTTAGCTGTGCACTGGTGCACTGAGCGGGTGTAGATGTAGAGATTGCATTATTGCATCCATACTGTGGATGCAGAAGATATGGCTGATTGCAGGGGAGGTTTTGGGGAGTCATCAGTTGCTGACTTGTGTCAGTCACCAACCTGTATCCATCCTTTTTAAGTCCTTCTTTACTGTTTGTGCAAAGTTTTTCCTCTGTGGAGAGAAAAGATTCGTCCACAGAGATGAGGGGACCCTCTTGAGACCATCCCACTGCTTTGGAGCTCATCTCTGGGTTGGACCCATAGTGCAGGTGTGAATAGACATCATCTGGGAACACCTGGCTTCAATGACAAAACAGACAACAGCAATTATGTCATTCAGCTCAGTGTTTACCATTTAACAGAATCAAGGCAAATGGGAGATATCAAATCCAAATCCACACATAGGTATAATTACATAATTAGTCAAATGACATTTAATTGTTGGTAAACATCCTCATTAATGAGATTTCCATTTCTAAAGGAAACTGCAAACACATCTTGACACATTGTAGTCCTCTGGCAGGGTCAGCAGAGCAAGAGGCACGAGAGCATGATTACAGTGATGGGGCCTTTAAACAAAGGCCAATGGGCTGTATCACAGACTTTTCAAATTGAAACAGATGAGAGGGATTATGAGGCTGTAGTTACAGATAATTTTCGTATTTTCACCTCCGAGCTCACTAATGAGAGTGTGTTTGAGAGCTACTAGCGGGGGAATGGTTCACAAACGGCAATTTTCAGCTTATGAAATGGCCCCAAAATTGCAGGCTAAAATGCTCTTTCTGATGGTGATGAAAAGATCTCATTAAATAAATAGCAGAGAGCCTCTTTGTTGTGCTTACACAGGAGGACGAGGGGAGCCTAATTCTACGGCCGCTCATGTTGTGTGTTGGGGGAGGGTTACCTAGGTGTAGGGCCCTTCACTTCTTATGAGGCCAATAGGGTAAGGGATGCCTCACTAATGACTTACATTCAAACAAGTTGTAGAATGCATTACAGGCTACATGCAGCTGGGCGCTGCCAATACAACACAGCCCTTTATTTCTCGCCCAACATACAAATACAAAAGGAGAGAGAAATAGTGTCATATTGTGCCAGTGAATGAGGAGATGAGAAATACTCATACGGTCTTTGCTCAAACATCCGTTATAATATTTCAAGTTGGAGCTGTGAAGTATGGAGCAAAGGGATGAATGGAGCATCCTAAATAGGAATCTTTCACTTGAATGAAGAATGCCCAATGGGTTTGTAAACTATGCAATGACAGCCATTGTGTGAAAGGGCTTACCCGCTTTGAGGAGGCAGTGGAGAGGACTATGAGAACATGATGATGGGAATAGGATTGTGTCCACTGTCTGGCTTTATGAAATAGAGCCTTTTGTCAGAATATGTCATGGTCATTTTCCCATGAAACAATGTACTTTAGAAGCAGACCCACACTTGGTGGGCATCAATTCACTCGGGTTAATGACAGGAAAATGGAAAATGCCCCCTTTCTATTTTGAAGAGAAATGACTATCACATAGTGTCTGAAGGAAGGCGAGAGGAAACAACTAAAAGGGTGCAAATAAACAGATGTGTCAGAGTCCTCGCCATAGACACCTTTGCCTCCTGAAAAGAGCTGTGACAAAGAACACTTATTGTGATTTACCTGAGCCAAAACAAAAATCTAATTTCCCTTCCATAAAAGCTGACATTATGAAGAAGGTGAATTTAAACATTACAATAGGACTCCCTTTCATGTATGTCATCAAATGACTGACAAAAGCTGCTTTAAAGTCTATTTTTGCTGGGCAATAGTGTTTGTTTACCTGCTAAATGAATTTTGGCTACTTCATTTTAAACAGAAAGTAGAATAACTTTTACAAAAGACTGAAGGTCGCCATTTTCAGTGTGATTTAAATATATGCCTTTGCATTATATTTACATTAAATGATCATAATCACTGGTTATTCTCCCACTTAAAACAACCCCAATTGTTACTAATGCTCAATATGTTGTTAACTGTCACAATGGAAGCTTATTCAATTATGTTTCAACAAGGACAGATATAAGTGAAAGATCATTGATTGATTACATTGTTAGATTTATGGATCACTACACAAAAACACTATGTTAGCCTGCAGTTTATTGAATGATTTGATCATTTATAAATCACTTGAAGCCCCGTTCTTTGCTACATGACCAAAAACAGTTGTGGTTATCTGGTCTGTTACTGCCACCTGCTGGACGGTACAGTAAGTAATCTTTGAGTGCCACTGAGTGATAGTGATGTTGCATAAACTTCAGTGTGAAAATGACTATTGAATGACCAACCTGTTTGCGATGCTCTGATTTTGTTGATACTCCACATATTGTCCTTGTGGCAGAATAGGATGGCGATTGGAGATTTCTAAGCTGTCAAATACCTCCACACTTTCTTCATCATGACCTGAACCTTTATTTGTCTTGCATGAGGCACTGACATTGTTGCTGAAACACATAGTTTCCCCTGGAGAGTTGTTGCTTATATTTAGTTGTAGCTGCTGTTGATAGGCTCTTTCCTGGACCAGGCTCTCTGTGTCTGACTCTGCAGGATCCCAGCCCAAAATCTGATCCTCAGAGGACTGATGGATGTTCCTGTGCCTTTTATTCATGTTGGCACAGGACTGCGACAGATTTTCCCACATCTGGTAACTGGTGAAAGAAAACACCCAAGACATAAGCAGGCTTAAATAATTTAAGAAAATTGTTTCTCTTTCTTCACTGATTTCTGCTAACACTCAGAGAACAGTGAGCCATTGTCTTCAGTAAAAATGAAAGTGAACATCACTGGCTAGTCTAAACGACATGAACGCTAATTGATAGGTTGTCTGCTTTTTCACATTATTACTTTATGTGGTGAGATTACGCTAATTTTAGGTAGTCAGGTGGCTTGTTTTTGAGGATAAATTGAAAGGAAGTAGGCCTGAGTCTCCATCATTAATACATAACAATTCAGCCAAAAGGCAGTGACAATTGAATCACAATTAAGGAACATAGTTATCTTACAGTTTAAATATTAATTTAATACAACAAATTTATTCTCATTTGTTTGCATTTGCCAAATCATAATTTATTGTGTAAATCATTTATTTTCGCCTTGTTTACAGTATGGTTGCTAGGTAACAGTTTTGGAATTACTTATGTCACGTGCTGCCATTGTTCACCCAAATAAAATCATAATTTTTTCCACTATTGTCAAATATATATTTTATAACATTAAATATACTTGTGATATGTTTTAGCAGGTGAAACCAGTAGTCCAATCTGCCAAACGCACTAATTTACGCACGTAGGAAACGCAATAATTCCACCCCTAGCCTACATGTAATGTTAGTTATAATATACATTATCATTTTAATTACATGTAATGTTAGTTAAAATAATAACGTATATTATAATTTTAACTAACACTACAATGTTTTATCGACACAAGGGTCGACCAAAAAAGCACATTATGTGCACTAAAGTTAGCTAGCCAAGCTATGACAGGATCAAACATTCGGGGAAAAGGTCCCTTAGACTGTCTGTATTCAATTAAAAGAAACTCCGGAAATATTTGTGGCGGTTTATATGCTATTGCTTGTTACAGCTTGTCAGAAATAAAGCTTCATATTCACAGAAAATGTCAACAGAAAAACGACAATGAAAAAACCTACCTGCGATCATCGAGGTAACCATGGAAACCAAGACGCACTGACGCGTTCAAGAGCACCACGGAATACAGAAAAACTGAACTAAAAAGTGGTTGGTATTGCTTTAGATCAACAAATTACGTCAAGTTAAAAGACTCTCCTGCTTACATAATTTTAAGATTACTCAAATTCCAGCAAAATAGTATACTAAATACTAAATGAAACCATACCATGGCCCTGTTGTGATGTTATATAAATCCAAGAAAGGCGACCATTTCCAAATCAGTTTAGTTTCCATAAACTGAGGTATTTTTGAAGGATTACAGCTTTTCAAGTCTGCATGCATCTGTTACGACCCAGCTCGGCTAGGGAAGTAACAAAAAAACACCAAGATGGAAAGTGGAATAAATAAGTAGTTAATTAAGGTTTAATTAAGGTTTAAATAACTAGTTAATTAAGGTTTAATTAACAGGTGTGTAAAAGGGTTAACTTAACAAAACATGGTAAAATATGTCCATAACTAAACCAAGTTAAGAAACAACATAACAGATTTAACATAAAACAAGCTTTGTGCTAAAACGGGTCACGTGGGTTCCCAAAACAAGTGATTAACTAAGGGACACAAAAATAAACCAAAACCTACGAGTGTCCCAAAGAAAACCACGAACCCACAAACAGAATCAAGTGACCAAATCAAACGGCACAAAACTGAACAACTAAACAAAACCGAGTGTCTCAACACAAAGTCACAAACAAGCACAAACAAAGTGACAGACAAACACAGGAGACACATTGGCAGACTGGCCACAAAGGCCACAGCCTTGAACAAAGGCCACAGCCTTGAACAGGTGCTGGCAATCTTTTTATATAGGAGGGAGGAGGCTGGAGGCGGGGCCAGGTGAAGAGATGCTCCACCAATCAGGGACCAAGGCTCAGGCATCAGGAACAAAATAGCAGCAAAACACACAAAAACAAACTGAAGGCCTGGGGCCATAACAGCACCATTGGCCCATGCTGCGCACACAAATCATGCCCAGCTCTGCATTATAATCTGTGGATGAATGGGTTTGAGCATTCACATACTGGTATATGGGCCATTAATCAATTCAGAATATTTTACTTTGTCAACTGATGTCACATGGACAGGTCACTAAAGATGGGAATTAGGACAAGTGCATAAGCACCAAAACACATCATGAAAAGCCCCTTCTGACATCCTACACTGAACTAGTTTTCAATATCTCTTCAGCTTCTACATGACTTAAATATCCCTTCCATTTTGCAATTTAGTTCAGCCCTGCACACTTCAGCACTAAGCCTAAAGTAACAACACATCTACCACTTACAATTATATTACAACACTGATATACAGGTTTTAGCTGTCCTTCAAGCCTGCCACTCAATGGTTTCTTTTTCTTCCAGATAAAGTACATCACTGGGTTAAGAAAAAAAACACCAAGGAAAATATTTAAGGGTCAAAGTTTTATTGCCAAAGCAGTAACTTTTATGTGAAGTGACAACTCAAGTGCAAATATAAGTTATGAACAATGCAATAAGATCCCTGAACCCTTAAAATACACTCTTAAGCTGAACTTGTGCATTAAGAGGGTTAATTTCTTAAGCAGATTGGAGGTAGTGGCTTCATTGGAATGTTTAGTCGACCTCCTCGATGGTTGGTCCAGATGATCCACCCCCAGGGGCAGCACCGCCAGCTCCAGTGAAGCCGCCAGGCATTCCCTCGGGCATTCCACCAGCACTCTGGTACAGCTTTGTGATGATGGGGTTACACACCTTCTCCAGTTCCTTCTGCTGATGTTCATACTCATCCTTCTCAGCAGTCTAACACAATGATGACAGATCATTAATACTTAGAACTTATTTGGACTGAGGAATATGTATTCAAGGTCTTACCTGGTTCTTGTCGAGCCAACTGATGACCTCGACACACTTGTCCAGAATCTTCTGTTTGTCTTCGTCACTGATCTTGCCGGCCAGTTTCTCGTCCTCCACAGTGGATTTCATGTTGAAGGCGTACGACTCCAGTGCGTTCTTGGCAGACACTTTGTCGCGCTGTACGTCGTCTTCTGCCTTGTACTTCTCAGCCTCCTGCACCATGCGCTCAATGTCTTCTTTGCTCAGACGACCTGTTTTTAAAAACAAATATTAGATACGGCGTTCTTTGAGTTTTACATTAACCTTGTTCATAGAAACTGAAGAAGAAGAAACTGACCCTTGTCATTGGTGATTGT
>KN489485.1:11218-23118 GCA_000787155.1 Scartelaos histophorus
AACTTATCAAAAAAAAAAAAACAACCAAAATACGCCCAAGCACCCAGGCAAAAAAATGCTGAAAACATGTAGTACAAATACCTGTAAATTAAGTAGTGATTAAAAAGTCCAAAAAAGTGCATCTCCCAGCAATATCATAGGTTTATTATTATTACTACTAAAGACGCACTGTGGAGCTTTTCTAGAGGAAGAAATATTGCTCGTCTGTCACCACGGAAATGTCTTCTTTGCATGAATGTTCCACAGTATGGCATTAAACACATTCATCTTGCTTTTATACAATTATAAGTGTTTTATTGATTAAAAAATACTTTGAAAAACAGGTGAGTGGGGTCGACTCGCCACAGATCTGACCTGTAACTTGACCTGACAGCACCACTTACTTAGAAAAACTTGATGCCACACTGCGGAACATTCCAAGCAAAGCAATAACATCTCTATAGAGGCAAGCAGGCAGCACACCCTCCACCAGAAAAGTTACACAGTGCATCTAAAAGTTTTTGTATCTCCCAAACGCTGCCAGACAAAACAAGAAAATTGGATTTTTTTTCCTTCTGTGCTACGATTGTTTTTTGGTTAGCTACAAATGACGGGTTTACGATGATGTGCTCCTGGTGAGGTTCGGCAGTCACAGAGAGGTTGCAGGCTTAGGGTTTATCATTCATTTGTTTGGATGGATGGGCCTGTAGTGGGTAGAGGAGGGGGTGGGAGTGGGTGTTCTTATTGTTGGGACAGTAGCGCGTTCCTATTGGCCTTCATCTTCTCCAGGCGTTTGACGAGGTGGTTGTTGGTCATCTCCATCTCCTCAATTTTGTCCAGAGCCGTACGCAGCTGAGAAGGAAGAGAGAGAAGAGGAGTGGGAGTGAGAAAGAGGAAGTGAGGAAGAGAGGGATTGAGAGAGAGAGAGAGAGAGAGAGAGAGAGAGACTGGAGCGAAAATCTTAATCATTTTTGTTGAGGACCATATGGGAGGTTTCAAGCAGCCCACCATATGTTGAAGGCTTTTGTCATGGAAATTATACTTTTTTGGCACTTTTCATTGCGCAGCCGAGTCGGGCACATCGACAAAAGAAAATCAGAACAGAAACTCCACAGACATGATCAGATCTTAAAGAAACACAAGAGTTTGAAGTGGATTCGATACTTAAAACAGACAACTTTGAATCAAGACACTCCCTGATTGGCATGGCGACCCAGACTTTGTGAGTGAGGAAGAGAGGGAGTGAGGAAGAGAGAGGGAGAGAGAAAGAGACAGATAAAGAGGGAGGGATTAATAGAAGGGGGGGAAGAAGGAGATGAAGGAGAGACAGAAAGGAGAGAAAAAGCATTGCAAAAAGGATGAGGGTTAAATTAAAACCATTTCACAATCAAAAATAAGCATTAGAGTTAGGCCGTTTGTAAGGTAAAGTGTCCTAATGCCAGCTGAACAATAAACACTGAATCTCAATAAAAATGTCTACATCTACAGCAGACCTGAGCATTGTTAACATGTCATTGTTTTGTATTTTTGTGTTAAAACTGAACAATGTTGAGAGGATCCGGGCATGTTTGATGCCGAAATCACCAACTGTTAAACTTGTATTTTTGTGTTAGCTACAACTGAGAGTTATTGTGAATGACATGAATAAAGTTTGATTTATCCGACACGCGTTTTGTTTCACTTATTGTGCCTTATAATCCGATGCTCCTTATGTGTGGACAATGACACAACTGACATATTATTTGATACTGCGCTTTATAATCCAGTGCGCTTTATAGCCCGAAAAATACGGTACTGCTTTTTATAAAGAAATACAAGTAATATTATGCAGAATTGAGTTAAGCATTTTGGCCCAGCTCTCCCCACAATATTTTCTGTTTCTCACGTGGCCCCATAGAAAAAAATAATTGCCCACCCTTGATCTACAGTAAAATAAAAAATCTGCCAATGCAATGTAAAAATAGATAAAAACGATGTACCCCTAAAACAGTGGTTATGATTCTTGGTTTATGAAGCAGCATTTGGCAGAATCATTCGTCCTTTAACCTGGTTCAAGCTAGTTTTAGTGTAATGAATGAGTGCATGATTTGTATAAAGTTAATGAAGGCTAAAAAAAAAAAAAACGTTTACTATTTATTCTTACGTGGAAAAACAACAACAACAATTTTTTTTTAAATGAGACCAACTCAGCCCAAAAGCTGATTCGCTTCAACTTTTGAGGGGTAAGATTAGACCACACAGTTAACCCATCATTCTTTACCTCTCTTTGTAGTTTTCTTTTCTCTGCTTTAAGTTCATCTTCTATTTTCTCTGCGTTATCGGCCGACGCCTTGTACCTGGCCACCTGCCCTTCAAGTCTGTTTATCTGAAATCGCAGACAAGATACATGCGTTAAAGACAATTCTTGTCAGGTCAATACATTTTTATTAGGGACGTTGTTACTCACATTTTGCTCCATCGTACCCATTTCTTGTTCTGCTTTAGAGAGCTTAAATTTATATTCACTAATCTGTCGGTTTGCATCTCCTGTGGAAAATAAAGATTACAGTTAATTTCAGCGCATAACAAGTTTGAAAGCAAAAGAAAAATTCAAATGTGTCAAAGTTACACAGATTTGAATTTTCTTGGATGTGGACAATACAGGATTATTCAAACAAGCATGAATCAAAAGACACCTTTGAGTGAACAGGGATAAAAGCTAATACGAGTTGACTTTACCTTTACCTGCAGCTGTATCTCTATCCCAGTAATTACAAGAATTCATTTTAATCTTTTAATTTCTATTATTTTGTGTTATATTTTTGGTACACCCACTCCACTTCTTTCTGCATGCTCCAGATGATATAAATACAGTAGTTAACCCATAGTCCTCTTACTCTGCATCTCTATGTAGTGCAGGTCTGTGCCGTTCTCCACTCTCTCTCCGTCTGTGTAGCCATCGCTCTTTGAGTGTTTCTGCTTCTCCTCCTCCAGTTGGTTCTTCAGTTTCCTGATCTGAGCCAACAGTTCGTCTTTCTCATCCGCCAACTTCCGTAGCCTCACGTCTACACAAGAAAATAAAAAGAAAACAACACGATCAGTGGAAGACAAGACTTAGGTCTGCAACCTCAAAGGTTTAGGTCACTCTTCTAAACAGTTATTTTTCCAATTTTATCTACAGCCAAATTATTTAGCCTTTTTATTAAACAATAACTACAGTAACTATTAAAATGTAGTGTAGGGAGCTTCACCTTTGGGTCGTGTCATTTCTAACCAAAGCAAAACCGCACAGAGGGGTCTGAATTGTGCATTTGTAGATAGCTTATGCCAGATTGATACTGTATGTGTATCACTCTGAAACATCACTCCTGAGTTACAGCTCCAGGAAGTTCATATTAGCCTCACCCAAGGGTCCCTCTCCTGCCGACTCCAGCACCTGCGCCGCCTCCTGTGTCACCACTGTGATGCCGGACACAGGCTCGTGGTTCACGTCTCCGTTTGGGGTGCCGTCCGGGATGATCACCAGACCATGTTTCTAATGAAGGAGAGAAGAATGAGTGACACTAGTTTATCGCAAAATACAAAATAAAAATAATAAATCTTGTTGTTTAATATTGTTTTCTATCAGCATTTTGGAGTTGTTTTGTTGTTTATCAAATGTAATATATAAATAAAGTGTATTTGAATTGTACAATTTCTTAATTTGTTTCAAAAATTTTAATACATATCTTCAGCAACCCACTATTAATTTTAGGAAACTGATTTTTCAATACAAGCCTTTTTTCTCTTAATTTTAGTGAGTCAGGTTTGAAGATCTTAACTTAAAATATATTGCTGCAGTAAAATGCAATCACAAATCACATCGGAACTAACCTAAACTGAGATAAATGAATAAATTCTAATAACAAATAACATATGCTAAAGGTGTAACTTCATTGCTTATTTACTGTTTTGGGTAGTAAGTGAACTATTGCTTAATGCATTCCCAGGGGTGAAACTTTTTCCACAGAGCTGTTGCTAAAGGAAGAATCGCTGACTGCATTTAGTTCAGAGCCGTGAGCAGTTTCTGAACCAATAAACAGCAGTAATCGCACACAGCACCGAGCTTAACAGGAACCATATGAGACGGCAGAGGGAGACAGGGGCATGAATCAGAAAAACAGAAGGAACATAAAAGCATCAAGAACACAAGATGAAGAGGGGCTGTACTTTGAAAATTTGGTTCAGATCATAGACCGTATATATGAATGGACATAGCTAACGAAGTGCAACAGGAGGCTCTTCCGGCTCCTTCACACCCTGGCTCCCTTTGACTTACATTGAGAGCTTGTCGCCTCTCTCTCTGTAACTGCTGTGGTTAGCATCGTCATTTTGGTCTTAAAATGTTCGTATTAACCCGCGCTAGATGATCCTAAACTTTTTATTTCAATATTTTGTTCTTAAATCAAGATATGAACATAAATAACGGACCATTCAGATGCCTTCATTCCTCGAGGTCTCTCCCGCTAGCATTAGCAACAGGTTTGATTGACAGCCGGTGTGTTTCGTTGCTAAGTAACCCCCTTCCCGCTCTCTGGCCCCTTCCACTGTCGGGGGCGTGGCCCCATTTGGACAGGTTTGAATGACATTTACATTTATCCAATGACAGCGCTACTTTTCCGAGCTTTAACTAGATCCAACAAGTGGATCAAGACATTTAAAAAAACTATCATTGGAACGCTGCCTTTTTTTGGGGATTTAACAGTGTTGGCTGATAGTTCGTCAAGGAGTGCATCTTTCAGCTTTAATTTGTTAGACAACTTTTTTCGGGTTGTTGTACTTTTTAATTTGTTCTGTTAGTCTTAAAATATAGCGATAGAGCTTCATTTACAGTTCTTCATGGCTTGTTCGGCATTTAATTGTGTTAATAGACCTTCAGTTTTTCCGGTAAGTACAATAAATAAAATAAAGTAATGGTAGTAGATTTATTTGTTAAATAATCTGTACGGATGTGTAAATACCTAGTTTTGACAAATGTGAAATTCTTGTCCGTCAAGACTAATTTGAGATGAGTCGCTAATCAAGCTCTTCACCGCTCTACGGTGAGAAAGCCGAGAACATTTAACGACCTCTATCGTGATTGGCTCTTGTGGTTGCTATGATACTCGCGGTCGGATTTCCAAATATGAAGCCTGGCTCCAGATTTGCTCCTGTAACCGTTAGCATTGGGAGCCTCATATGAGCGACGCTGAATCCTATGGGTGACGTCACACTCGCTTAGTCCACTCCTTTTATACGGTCTTTGGTTCAGATACATTCAGAACATAAGTACATTTATTCTTCAAGTACATCTCAGCAAGGAAGAAAAATATGCTACTATTGTAAATGAAGTAAAGTGACGACTTTAGCTTGATCAGTCGTGCTAAAACATGTGGTGTGTAACTTTTAAAGGGTCGACCACCTGCTTGACTTGATGAAAATGTCAATGCTTTGCCTAGAATATTCCACAATATGACATTACACTTATGGATCTCCACCAAGACAACAGGTGACGCCATAAGGCCAAGCTACAGCTCTGCGGAGAGGCAACCGCGCTCACAGTGACAATGTTTTTCCAAGATATTTTTGTAATAGAATAAATGGATCAGTTTAATGCTATACTGTGGATATTCCAGGCAAAGAAACATCTCCATGGAGACAAACAGATGACTGTCCCTAAAAATGTTACGCCAATATAGCTTTACAAATCTTAAGCGTGTTAATTATCCAATAAGGTTAACTAATTGCCCCTCTTTGCTTCTTAAAACAGGGGTATTCATTGACAATTACTTCAGAGAATAGATATAATATCACCAATACCAATACCTAATATTTAAAATCCATAGCGAGGCCCACAAATGTATATAAAATTAAAGCAACAATTGGCCAATCAAAGAATTTGTATTGATATTGGCCAATACTAGAACTGATGTATTGCCCATTCCTGTCACCAAGTATCTCATGAACCCATTTTACAAACAGTACCACTTAAAAAAAAATACCGATTGATAATTTTTATGTTGTTGTCCACTTTTACACCCTTACATTTTAATGGGACCTACCTCTCCTGCTTTGGCCTTCCCCTTGATGTCAGCCAGTTCATCTCTCAACTCATCCCTCTCATTCCTAATGCAATCAAAGTATTCTTTCTGCCTCTCTAGGGCCTGGCCACACACACCAGAGGAAAGAGAAGAGACAGGGAGGGAACATTTGGAAAGGACATATGAGACACAATCACAGAGACTATAGTGGGACATGCAGAGACACATGCAGAGTGCAGCATCCATTCAAAACTGTGGATGAAGAGACACACCCACATGCAAGAGGTCGAACAAATCCTATTAACTGTTAGAAAACTCTTTTTTAAAATGTAATTTACCTTTGAAATCATGCAATATACTGTTATATTTCACTGTACTAACACCAGATGGCAGTATTGAACCCATTAAATCAAGTCATCAATATCTTCAGTTACTTTACTTTTCAGAGAAGTCAAACAAATGCAGATCTTGCATTTATTTGGAAGTTTATAACATTTTTTGGATATTTTTTGCATCATAAAAAAATATAATCCCTAATATTCAAATTTTGCATACCTTTTAAAACAGCATTATAATGTTGTTGATATATTGCCTTCATTACATTTCAGTGTATGGAATCTTATAGATTTGACCAAAATCACAGTTCGGTTGACCTCTGACATGCTTAAAGAAATACATCAGAAAAAAGAGGAGAGATGGGAAGAGGAGTCTCTAAGGACGAAAATATTGCTCTTATTCTAGTTTCCAAAACACAAACTAAAGAGATTTTCTCTCTCAAAAACTGTATCAAAAATAGGCTAAAGGCATTGTCTCATGCTAAAAATAAAATAACTTCTGCAGCCAAACCGAATGGTCTATTCACAGGCTAACCACCACAACAAGCTTCGACTTCAACTACACTGAGTTAGTTTTAGATCAAAATTAAAAACCTGGTTATTTCAACATGCAAAAGTCCAAATTAAACTTAAAAATGACGCATTTTCTACAGTTGGGTCTCCATCATGCAGAGGCAGCTTGAGAGGCAAAGAGTCTTAAAGGAAACACTCTTTATTATAGCCGAGTTAATAGAGAGGTTCCAGGTTCCTGGGCACTTTTGCCTCGCAGTTGCCCGAGCTCCACGAGGGACCTCCTACCCCGATCTTTTTGTCCTTCCAGTTTATCGTTTCCTGGAGGTCAAACACCTCGCGGGTCAGGGTGTCTAACTTAGTCCGCATTTGCTGGTTCTCCTGCAGTGGGTGAGCAACAGAAGAAAGGATGGACAGAATGAGTGAGAGCAGTAATGAACAGAGAGGGAGAGAGAGATCCAGTCCCCACATCACAGAACGAGGACTTTCCTGTGCAAACATTTGATATGGCTGATTTAACCGTCATTGCAACCTCCCTTTTCCCATGAAACAAAAAATGCTCCATAGTTAAAACCCTCCAGCTAAGGTAGTTCTGACCGAGGCCAGCTCAAGATCTCCCTGTGCTGAGCTGTGCTGAAGTGACCTGTCCTGACTGGTTGCTTCAGCATTACTGAAGAATGCAAATGCAGGAAAAAGTAAAGTATAAGCAATAAAGTGTAGTTTAATCTTGAGACTATATTTCCTGTTTTATATGACGATGTAAAGTCTGGGACTTTAACCTCTTAATATGCACTACAAATAAAAGGTGATTGGTGTTTGGCATCAGACTTGTGGGTGAAATAATTTGCTGTGAGCAGGGTCCCAGAAACTGCATCTGAAATGGCTCTTCAGGGTAGTACGTTATTGCCAATGGAAGTGGTGACTCTTCCTGTTTGGGACAACTGGGACGTTTGTGGTCTATGTGGGCTTGACCTTTGAGTTGAACCTTGACAAAGTTGAGCTGGAAGTGGCACAAGGCCCAGCAGTCGTGTGAACCAGAGCACTGACACCGAGTTAAATAATGAAAAGATGAAACTTCATGGGAAAGGTCCAATGTCCGTCCTTCCCAATTATAAACAGCCTCTTCTGGTCCTGTATGATGGCCTGGAAGGGTCACATACAAAGTGCTTTTTGTAGTGTCTCACCTCTATAAGCTCGTCCCTCTGACGCAGCCCCTCTTTAAGTTCTTCCTGTTTATGCTGCAGAACTGTACACTGGTGCTTCTGTCGTTCTAATTCCTGTAAAGAGGAAAAATACAAATTATAAAGAAGCTCAATTTAAAAAAAAAAATACACAGCCAAAGGTCAGTAAGCAGATTTTTTGGGAGCATTATAGATCATTTTAATTAATTTAACTCAATTATTATGTAAAATAATCATAGCAAAATCAAAATAAAAGCTTAGATTGCTGTTTTACCAATTGGACTATACACTTTTTTTTAAACCCATGTTGCTTTTAATGTCATTTACAATCAAAAAACGTATTCATATTGATCGTATCATCTTTGCCTTTATTTCCTTTTTATATTATATTTGTTATTTACTTACTGCACACACATTTATATCAATCTCTTGCTATTTTTATTGCTACTTATTTAGATGTTTATTCCCATTATATATATTCTGTGCTATTGTAATAATAATAATATGATGTGTGAGCTACTGTGTCCAATTCTCCTTGTGGATCAATAAAGTCTGTCTAAGTCCAAGCCTAATTTTAAAATATAGGTGTTTGATAATTCTGCTATTCCTTTAGCTGTACAGTAAAATCCTCAAGTTAAACTGTCCACCTTGAACTTGTCCTCCAGCTCTTCTTGATTATTTTATATAGCTGACTAGTCACAATTAGTTAATTAATCACTGCAGCCCTAAAAATGAAAACAGTTTACATGTTTCTATTCCAGTTGTGCAGTAAAATCCTCTGGTGTTAAAGTGGTCACCTTTGACTTGTCCTCCAGCTCTCTCTTCATCTCAGACATCTGCTCCTCCATCTCCTCGATGACGTCTTTGAGCGTGTCCGTTTGGTAGATGAGGTTTGCTTTGTCGTTGTCCAGCTGTGCGTTGGACACCATGGCTTTCTTATACTTCTCCTCCACTTCTGTCAATGATTCCTGTTTATTCAAATCATGAGCGTTAGTAAGAAGTATGATTATTTTAACACAAACCAGCCACTGTACATGCATCAGGACTGGGCTCTGTGCTAAAACACCAAAGTGGGTATCCCGTCAAAACATGTTAGCAAAAAATATTACTAATATTTTCTCACTTGGTAGAAATATATCTGAGGAGACTGATTATTTTACACTAAAATAGACTGAATTGAATCCTGAAATTAAAATGTATCATTATCGGAATAAAAGATGCTACAGTCAAATAAATAAGAGGAAGGTAAGACTAGAGGTGAGGTTTGTTAGTAAACTACTGGCACAAAATGCAAAATAGTGACAAGAAAGTAAAAGTGCGATTTAAAACCAGTACCAGAGCTGGTGATCTATACAAAAGTCTGCAATTCTAATCAATTAAAACAAATTAAATATGACAAACTGCATGTTTCCAAATGTTATAAGAATAGGAATCTTTACCCGCTTGTTTCCATGGAGATTAGCATGGAAAATTTCACAGAAAACAATAACATCTCCATAAACACAAGCCGGTGGCAGACCATCCACTAGAAAAGTGCTGCCGTGCACCTTTAAGATTCCTTTTTTATTAATTTATTAAAAGTTTTCACAACCTTGCACTTGCACTATCTCCATATAATTAAAATATGATAGAACCTATAATCTAGTTTTTCCAGCGTGTAGAGTTTGTTAATCCAATACACAAAGTGTCTTTCAACAGGCCACAACCAGTGAGTGAAGATAGGGTCATGCAAGGAATCATTTTAGCATTTCAGACTGGGAGCACCAAAGAAGACTATGGAGAGGAACAGGAGTGGGGTTAGCAGCACCACACTGCCCCCAGAGGGACGACAAGGTGATAGGAGAAAGGTGCAAGGACATAGGTGCTAGGACATAGGTGACAGGAGGCATGCTGCGAGCTCAAGCCCCTCTACCTTCAGCTCTTTTAGGCCCTGCATGTAGCGGCCTTCTACATCCTGAATCTGGTCCTTTAGTTCATAGATATCCTGTAGAGCAGATGGGGAGATGGGAGGGAACGGATGGAGGGAGTCAAGGAGATTATCAAGGGAGAAAAAGATAAAACAAGCCCCCAAGTACCCAGGAAGACACAATCCAGCTGGTAGACATGACCATTATAGAGCAGTAGACCATAGCATACGGTATAAGACTTTAAAGGAGACATAGGCAACATTCATTTCATCCAATCTTCCTCGTGCATGAAGAAAATTGTGCAGACATTTAGAGAGGCAGGGAGGGAAGTAGGAAGTTTAAATCAATGGAATAGACATGGAACATCTGGACTAGCAGCTAATGCAAAAAAAAAAAAGCATAATAGTTAGCATATGACAACTAAATATTATTATCAGAATTTAAAAATGATCTATAGGTCCTTGGCTGGTTCACAGTTTGTTCAAAATTGTTGAATTTGTGTCAAGATTCGTAATATTTTGGCCTGTTTTGTGTCTAAAAATGAGATATGGTATCAGGGAGCTCAGTCAAATTGAAGTCCAAAACAAGCTTAATGAATTAGGTAATGTCTATAGCCTCGATATGCTGGACAGTTAAAGGAAGCAGTCATATAAATCTGGCATTACTAACAAAAACACATTCATAGTTTAAAATATGTTAAAATTTTCAGATTTTGTTGTTAAAAGGCAGCCGAAATATATAATTTTATGTCTTTAATTAGTTAACTTTCCCAAAAGTGATGGTTCATTCAAATCTAAATTTCCCTGGGGGTATGAAGCCAACTGTAGGCTTTGCTCAGAAGTTAGTGTGAGCTACTTTTACAAAACGAAAATGGCATGAACAGAAAAAAACTGTTGTCTACATTCATTCAGTATTTACTTAAAACTTCTTTGACAATATTTACTGCCACTATTTCACCATATAAATACATGTAGAACATCCCCAGCTTGATGACACTATGAAGTATCAATACACTATGATATTTAATTGCACTATTCAAACTAGAAAATCTAACTGAAGACATATGTTGATAATGGTCTGACAAAATGAGGAGTGGACACGCTGAAAATTTCTCTGATCTGCCCAAAATTTTAAAATTTATATCAGGTTATTTAAATTGTTTTCAGATTTATTATCTACTTACTAGTTCTGAGACTGCTTAATTTAGTCTAAAGGAATTTTTCTGTCATTTTCTGATTGATTTAAGTGTTTATATCTTATCTTATAAGATCTTATCTTATATTGCAGTGCATATAAACTTATTATTAGTTAGGTTTTCCGATATAGAAAACACAGCTTTGAGTAATTCAAATACAATACACTTTGCTTTCATGCTTACTATTCAAACAAATCTAATTGAAAACATAAAGGAGTTAAAGCTAAGGGTTGTCATATTTCATAATTAGAGGCAGTCAGCAGTCATTTTAAATGTTATGACAATATTTGTTCAGCAAGGTTTACACGCTAGAACAAATTCACATAAACACCAAAGGTATAAACAGGTCCGCAGTGAAGCTGGTAAATACATAATACATAATACATAATGTAAAAGATGCGAGCGCTCAAACTCACCCTCATTTCACTTAAACTGGTGTCGGGGTCATAAATGCTGCCCGTGTCTGTGCTGCCCCGTCTGGACGAGGTGCCCCCCAAAGAGGCGAGGGTGGCGGCCGAGAGCCCCGGGGTGGCACAGCGGGACGAGGGCTGAAGAAACAGAGGGAGAGGGGGAGGGGCGGAAAGAAGAGCAATGAAACAGAACAATACAAAAACATCAACAGGACAGAGCAACCCAACTCCAAAGAGTAATTTAAAGCCATCACACTGGGGAGTGGATCATGTATCTTTTACCACAAAGACAAGGGGAAAGTAGGTTCAAAGTGAAACTAAGTTATTTAGCAAGTATGGAAATGA
>KN489486.1:0-28470 GCA_000787155.1 Scartelaos histophorus
ATTCTAAATGTGTTATTAATTCTATGAAGGAAAAGGTTGAAGAGACTGACATTGGCACTAATGGTCACTTAGACCGAGCAGTGAATGGAAAGACTTCCTCTGAATCTACTCTGGTAATGTAACTATAGAATCATGTAGAGTAAAAAATACCCTGTAATCTAAATATAGATAAATGATAGTTTAGTTTTATTTCGATCCCTATGAGCTTATACAGGGTGCTGTATCAGCTACTCTTCCTTTATATTGTTACTTTCCTTTAGTAATGGTGGTTTTAAAAACAAGTTGTAATACTTCCAAGACATCTTCCAACATCTGTCAACATTATGGTGATCTTTGCACAGGTCAGTAGCGGAACAGTCTCATTTGTGGACAGCAAAACGGGAGGTCAAGAAACAGCAATGGAAATGTCTTCATC
The DNA here is from genome assembly GCA_000787155.1 of Scartelaos histophorus. Lineage (NCBI taxonomy): Eukaryota > Metazoa > Chordata > Actinopteri > Gobiiformes > Gobiidae > Scartelaos > Scartelaos histophorus. The sequence continues at coordinate 416 of KN489486.1, forward strand.
AAAGCACACCTCAGGTAACACACTTCGCACAAGTGGACCCCCAGCACTACATCCAACTGTAAATGTAATATTGGCATCAGTTGTATAATCAATTTTAAACTATTATAATAAAATGTTGTTTCATGGGTTGCTGCTAATTTCTATATATTTACATTATTATCTTCTCTTAAAAGCAGAATCTACAAATGGTGTGGATCCATTTATACTTCCAGCAGTAAGGGCACCAGTAAAGTCCAGTGCATGCCCAGCCAGTGATAGTCCTACCTCCAAAGAGTTAGAAGAGGTGCGGTTGGAGGCTGGTCTCTCTAAGCCATATACTGTAAGTGTCTATTAATGCTTTTATAAAATTATGTTTTAACTATGTCCGTGTATCTCTAAATCCAACAGTCCCACAGTTTGGGAACCACTTACCAGTCCATGCATGAATATAACCTTCTGTGTGTGTGTGTGTGTGTGTTGCCATGTTTACACAGGAGCTGCCAGAGTCAGAGCAGGAACAGCTTCAGCAAAGAGCCACATATCTCCGTCAACAGAGAGACAAGCTTCATGCTCTGAAAAAGGAGCAGCAGAAAAGCAGGCACAATAGTCCACCAGAGGAGGTGCCATCGAGCCCAACAGCAGCACCCACTGCCCCGGTATTATACATCCCTTCACTTTTTGACACCTCACATGCTCTTTGCCTGACTAGTCAGTCCAAAAATACTCTTTTTGTCATAGCATCTTGAACACTGATTACCAATTTTTTAACAGCTAACTTTACAATTTTTTATATCTAAAATTGTGTCACTACTATTCAACGTTTGTATTTACAGCATTTTGTCAATATCATCCTATGTCATTTGCCATCAAGTCTCTTTTGTTTTAACATCTAACTTTTTTCCCCATTACTTCATTGTCATTCTTGCTGGTCAGGAGGCAAAGGGGCAGTCCCAGATGAATGGGAATTGTTCTCCTCAAACTACTCACTCTGTTAAGTCATCCAAACCAAAGGTGATCCATGCATTTTGTAATTGTAGCAAGTGCTTTGTTTTCAGTGATGTCGAGCTTTGTAGAATAGCCAACCCTTGTTTGAGGCCTCCGGCTTTTCTCTTATATCTCCATCAGAACAAAACATTTCAATTTTGCTCATGTGGATTTTAAAAAGCACTTGAAACTACAAAACGATTTAATTTACCCTAACCCTAAGGCTTATGAGGAACCAATCAAACTGATAAGACCTCCTTTTAAAACTGAAAATATGCTCTAAAATGCGCTTTTCATGTTGCACCATGCAAGTTATAGACCCAAAAATATAAGTGGGAGGTTCCAGTGGGCAGTCTGTGAGAATGGGTTGAACCTCAAGCTACAAAAGAAGTCTATAGAGTCCCTATAAGTTTAAACTACAACCCAGTAACTAGAAGACTGAATCTGCCTGAGAACAACAAAGGCTAGTGCTCCGCTTAAATACGCTGTATTTAAATGGCACAGTACCAGTATAATGAGGATGGTCCTCCGTAACTTAACACTTATGTAAAACATTGATCTCTGAACTACAATTATTTTGCGCATTACTCAATTCAGTCAATTATGCTTAAACTTGTGAGTTTAAAATTAAGTTTTAATTCACATGACAATAAAAAAACTTGATGTTTAGGTTTTAAAGATTTTGATCTGGGCTAATTTTACCAAACAAAGTTTAATGTTCAGTTTTGAAAACAAAAAGTCACCTTACACCCATCTACCAAAACCAGTCCCTGTTGCTACATCTGTCACTGTTTATTTCTTATTTGCTATTTGTCTTTAAACAGGAGATCTCTGCAGAGGAGAAAAAGAGGCTACAGAAACGAAAACACCTAGCAGAAAAGTTGAAAGAAGAGGTCATTAAAAAATAATGACCATACTGCAACATTTAACTACAATCAAGTAAACACCTAGCAGAAAAGTTGAAAGAAGAGGTCATTAAAAAATGATGACCTTACTGCAATATTTAACTACAATCAAGTATCCTCCAGCCGTCCTCCACTGTAAAGTCACACAAGGCTTCCTGTACACCACCTACTCCTGACATTTTGTGGACACAAATACTGTAAATCTTCTAATGAAACTTTTCACAATGCAAAGGTGTGGCACACGTCACACTGAGTATTTTGAACTGATAACTGATAAGTGCATTACCTGGGAAGACATGGATGTCACCGGATGAGAAGTCGAAGCACCAGCCCGAGTAAATACCCCATTCCTCATACTTTGACTTACATCATGACATTTGCAGTTTCTTATAATGCACATTTGTTTTGTTAAGTCGTCCAATTGCAGTTCCTTTTGTTATGCAGTAAAGCGTAAACTTTTGTAGTAATGTCTTTGTGTGCATTTTTGCGGAAAACATCCTTTGCATATTAGAAATGAAAGTTATGGTGGGAACAAAAACTCTTATCATCCCAGTATCTGTAATACTGTGTAAACTGAGTGGCATGTACTGTTGAATAAATTATTTTATATTAACCGACTTTGTATTGTTTGTTGGATTAATTAAACCACAATAAAATGTCTCTTTACAATTTAAATTATGTTGTACTATTTGCATTTATTTTATTAATGTTGTGTAAGCAATATCTTAAACCTGCCATCTGTAAGTTATTTTTTTTTAAAGCAGTAGATGCCAGACCTGCCCAAACTAAGCCGAACCAAATCTCAAGCAGTGGTGATGTAAATAGCATCCATCCATCTATTTTCTTTCGCTTATCCGGGGGCAGGTCACGGGGCATCAGTCTAAGCAGGAATTCAGAGACTTCCTTCACCCCAGACACTTCCTCTAGCTCCTCCGGGGGAACCCTGAGGCGTTCCCAGGCCAGTCGGGAGACATAGTCTCTCCCGTGTGTCCTAAGTCTTCCCCAGGGCCTCCTACCGGTGGGACTTGCCCGGAACACCTCCCTCGCGAGGAGAAACAAGTTTGATATACTGTGGAACATTCCAACTACTACATTGTGTACCATAAAATTAACTTCTCAGGGTTAAACACTTCTGAATTGCTTGAAAGCCATTTACTTCAGTATTCTGATTAGAAAAAGGAAAGAAAAAAATAATCATTTCCAAGTTTGGCTGCAAAAATGTACTTTACTGCAGTTAGTCATTTTAAAACCAGCAATTGCAATTCCTCTGCATTTTACATTGAATCAAATGAATTTTGAAAGGGTGAAATTAGTGACCACACCTTGTGTGTAATAAGAAAAAAAAGACACAGGTAGGCAGCTTGTCCCCCTCTCAAACCGGGTCAGGAGAAATTATTAAAAAGAAAAAAATCTGTACAATAATTTTAACAAAGTGAAATTTCTGGCCAACATAGTCCTGTGAGATGTGGTGTATTGCCCGACTAAAATAACTGTTACGACTCCTGCTAACTTAAAACAAGGCCTCGTGTCTTCTGGCTCAACAAGCCTTTTGGTGTACTCCCATGCCTGAATTATTCTGTCAACTACCGCTTCAACCAGTCAAGCTTTCTACATCGTTTGGCTAGTCCTGCTAGCCTGACTGGCTCAGAGCACAATTCATTCACTGGTTGTTTGTCTGGCTTACTCAGCCTCTTAAAATCATCCGTTCCATCAGGTTTGAGGGGGTCTACAGGACTTGAAATGAAGACAAGGTGTTGCAGGTCCACATCAGGTTAACTGCTGTTGCTATAGCAACAAACAGAGCAGTGCGTGGGACCGCCTTGGCACTGGAGTTTCACTGCAAACTCTGGTCTGAAGTAGGTGGTTTGAGGAACAAATAATGAATGATAAAAACCCAAAGGCAACATCATAACAGAGGCTGATACAATTAGCCAAAGGTCAATAAAACATGTTGCCAAAACAAGGGTCTTGATCCTTGATTATTGAGTGAAGAAAATCAAATCCTTTCTCCAGATTGCTGTTGATCTCCATTACCAGCTACAGTGAGTTCAGACAAGGGCAAACCAGAGAGTGTCTTTGCCCAACTATAGAAACTGCCAGAGGACACAGGCTGGTCCAGGACCATAGTTTTGGGAGAGACATTCTGTCCATCCATCACTGCACAGAAGTCAATAGTTTTAGGAGCTGAGACGCGGCCTCTTTCTCACAGACTGCTCTTCCTCCTCTTCTTCATCCTCATCATCTTCATCATCTGGATAATCCACCAATCCAACCATTGCAGTCTAAGAGAAAAACAATAAGGTGAGAGATTAATTTAAATGCATTTAAAAGGATTCAGAGTTGTCTCTGTGCAATTCAGATGGAAAGGTGATTTGCTGAAACAGACCTTGACAACTGGTGAAGCAGGAAGGGCCACAGTCTTGACTGTGGATGTTGAACTGCTCACACTGACAGCTGCAGAAGAGGGGGGAATCGCAGCAGATTTCCCGTTGTTGTTGGCACTGTTGGCTCCATTGGCAGCTCCTACAGATGTCAAACACATTTACTGGGTACATATCATCCATATAGACCGTATATATGAATGGACATAGCCAACGCGCTAGCCGCCGCGTGCCAAATAGGAAGTGATCCAGAAGGCTCTTCCAGCTCCTTCTGACACTGGCTCCCATTGACTTACATTAGGATCTTGTTGCGCTTCTCTCTGGACTTGCTCCAGTGAGCCTCGTCATCTTGGTCTTAAAATGTTCTCATGCTCTACATGATCCTGAATTTTTTTTCTGCCATTTTGAAAAAATCCTATTCATAGCATAGAACCTGGCTCCAGATTCGCTCCCGTGACCTCATTTGAGCAGCGCTAAACGCTATGGGTGACATCACATTTTTATACAGTCTATGCTACATATGTAGCAAAAACAAATCAACAAAAAAACAAACAGTTTCTGGAGAAGCATTTTACCTTTCTTGGCCTCCATGTACTTGCCGTAGCTGTCAGAGAAATCTTCTTCCATGCGACCTTTTTCCACAGTTTCACCATCTTCATCATCTTCATCGTCATTAAACCACAACTCTTCATCTTCGTCCAGTGACCTTGCATCCCGGCGATATCTAGCCATTACAAGAAAGGATATTTTAACATATACATTTTGTGCATCAATTTCTCCCTCACATATTGAATACAAACCTGTTGAGTCTCTGGCTTTGCCTGTCCTTCTCCTGTTCATACCGACCTTTTAGGCCCTTGAAGGTTTGAACATACTCAATGGATTCAAGTGCTTTGTAGAAGTTATCCACAATGTGAGCAATCAGAGACTTAATGTCCTCCTGGTAAAAAAGAACAGTGTTAAGCATTAGGAAAACTGCTTAATTATATAGGAACATATGGCTGTTTGAACATACCACTTTAATAAATTCAAAAAGCTCAATGATGGCGGAGTTAAGCAGATTGTATCGAGTACCATTGTCCAGTAGGGCATTTATGACAGGTTCAAACAGGTTCCCTTTAATGATGTAGCGATTGTAATACTCATCCTTGAGGCCAATGATCCTGCGCATAAAACGCAGAGCACCTGGGGGTAGGAAAACAGCTTTATAACAATTGGAAAAAAAAAATCACTTTTTTAAAAACATGAGTATGCCATGTGCCTGGACTTACAAAGTGCTAGGAAAGTATGTTTTGAGTTCATGAGCACCAAAACTCTCCTGAGCAGATCTTTATTCATGATATATGTCTTGATGTGGTACGTATGGTGCTCCACACAGAAGGTCAAGAGCTCCAAGATGAGAGCTAGCAGCTGGGCAGTCTGGAAGTTATCTTCTCACAGCAAAGAAACATAACATTGACCAAACAGCAATGAAATAATACACTGTCGCAATACCCCCCAAAAAACTAAAACAAAAACAAACCATAATCACCTGGACAGACTGGGTTCATTTTAGTTGTGCCATCTTGTAGATCTGAAATAAATACAATAGAAATATATACATTATTAGAGTGTATTACTACATATAATATGTATTGTTTGTATTACTACACAATTCTAAGTTAAGTTACTCCTTCAATACCTTTTGAGTTTTTGTCATGTGCTGTATTCGCCAGAAGAGGAGCGGTCAATACATGCATGCAGTATTTGTAGAAGAAACTCAAGAACTCAGTCTTCTCAGTTTTCTATTGGGAAACATAACGTTAGAATCAGGCCAACAAAATTTACTCCAACATCAGCAGTCAATGTGTGTGTGCCCGTACATTTGTGGAGGCCAGCATGTTCTCAGGGTCGATGAGTGTCCTGAGCAAACCCATTAGCTGAACAGCGCCTCCTAACTCCGGATCAGAGTCACAAATCATCTGCTTGATTACTACATTTATTAAAAGAACATCCTGGAAAAGACAATACTTTAAGTGGCTAGTTCAAAACTAAATGTAAGACTTTCTATCAGTAACAACTTACATCATCCGTTTGTTGCGGCTCCTGCATTACAAACTCCCTGACCATGGAGGGGCTGAATTCGACCAGATAAGAGAAAATATCTGTTGCTGCTGCTCTCACCTGCAGATCATCCATTCCCTGTTAACGACCAAAAAAGAAATAAAAAATAAATAAATAAAAATGCAGGTTTACAAAAGAGACTGCTTACTAAGAAAAAACTGACCATGACAATCTCAAGAGCAGGTAAAATTCCAAGGTTAGCCAGTGTTTTAAAGAAAGCATCTCTGTTCTGGGGTTGCAGCGTTTGTGAAAAAGCACAGAATTCCTTCACAAAATTGACCTGAGAAGAGACATTTAACCTTTTTTAGTAACAGGGTATATCAAATTCAAAAAAATATTATGTTTTATTAACAGAAAAACCTGAACAGTTTAATGATTAGCCTCCATCACTATGAAATTAGACCCTTTAGGAACTTCAAAATGAAGACATTTTCACTTACAAGTTCTCTTCTTTTACCGTCTTCGGTAGCTTCATCAGTTAACTGGGCAAAGACTTCTGTTAAAAACTTCTCATCCTCCTTTGGAAAAATGTCAACATAAAAGTAAAAATTACAAACTATTTGAACTATCAGCTATAAAGCAACAGTTACTCAAAACTACAATAGATTATAAAGCCAAGCATTATGAACAACATCTATTACAGTAAGCATACCTGCAACATGCTCACAATCTCCACCTTGTTGAAGAAGATGAAAGAAGTGAGAGTAGAGAGAAAGTTTTCTTCAAAAACAGAGGGTGTGGGTAGGATGATGTCCTGGATGTATTGCACCCGGTAGGTCTGATGGATCTTTTGTCGGAGTTCAGAGTCTGTGATGGGGATCACCTCTTTAAACTTTGCCGTCTTGGTCAAGAACTCCCTGTGGCGTTTTGGCTGTACAAGTGCTGGGTCATACTCAAGGCAGCCCACCACATCCATAATACAGTCATCGGAGAACATCACTTCAAACAGTGCAGCTTTATTGAGAAACAACACTCCCCTGACGATTTCATAAAGGTGATGAAGGCCTTCCCTGTTGTCCAGGTCCTCACAAACACGAAAAAGGCCAAGCAGCTTCTTTATGTAGCCTTCAGTCATCAAAGCTAGGGCCAGTTTCTCTCTCCTAATTGGCGATGAAAGAACTGAAGTGACCAGGTCAGCTATCTCTTCCAGTCGGCCCAACTCACAGGGAGGGAGCTCCACCAGGTGGCTGGTCTCCGGGATATCATCAATGTGATCCTCCTCAGATTCATCCATTGGGTCCTGTGTAATATCCAGGGCTGGGTCTTTGCCCTGTACCTAGTCAGTGTAATAGAAAAATAAGCTGTGAGAACATTATATGTTTTTTTGTTTTTTCACAAGGAAAACAAAATTACCTGGCATATTTTCTCCCAAATCTCATCACAGCCTGCCTTTTCTTGGAAGCTAAGGGCAAGGTCATAGTTGTCTGCTTCTGACCACACAATCAGGGTGTCCTTAAAAAGACAAAAAGTAAAATACAAAAAAATTAGCAAAGATCCATAAAAAACAACTACATTGTTTAGTTAAAAATATTGAACAATTTTCATAGTGTATTTAACAATATTTAATCTATTGCGCACACATTTTTTGGAGAAAAAGAAAATAAATCCCAAAAATTATGACAGACAGCTGCTCAACACCCATTCATAAATAATTTAATTTAAAAATTCTCTTGAAACTCTTACCTGCTGTTTCTGGTAAGCTGTGTTGGGGCTTATTTTGGACTCCAGCAGAAGTGAACCTAAAAACAAACAAGTGATACAAGTGGTTGAATAGCGCCTAAACTAATTTACATAGAAACCGTAAGGAGTGGATAAGACTGGACCATGAAGAAGTAGGGCCATATGTGGTAGTTACGTGCTGGGGAGATGAGTTATAAATTTTAGAAATATGCAAAGACAATTTATTTAGATGAAGCCGTTATATGCATTTAAGACTTTGGGGCGCCATGCTACATGAATTCACTGCACAACTGCATGATAAAACAGGAAAACAAACAGACACGGTAACTATTAACTACGATACAATAAACAGAGCACTCAGTTTACAGCGCTTGAGGCTAAAAAGAGCATGACCTATGGCAACATAATAATCTATAACTGGCTTCTATTCAACCATCAATCGTCAAGCTAAGCTAAACTAGCACACCAGAGGCTAAGCGTGTACAAATGTGGCTATGTGCTATAAGCTACCAACTCACCGTCAGATTCCGCTCGAACCAATAATGAGATTCCCTTTAGTCGTTCTACAAAAGTCGAAGAAACGTGTCCAGTCCCTCGATCGTCCCACTGACGGTCCTCGTTTAGCGTATATACTTTTACTCTCCGCCGAGTGTCCGACATGGCTAACCGTGTGGCAGCTAGCACACTAGCTGGCTGCTAACAAGCTAACACCGTTCGCCTCACTGTTTTCTATCCTCGACTTGATAACTTTGTTTCCACCCGCATGTTAATACATGCACGTCTGGGAAAAGTGGAAAATACAAAGCTGTTTATGAAACTATTTTATAAAGCCATAACAATTAAAACATCGATAACTGGAGACGTAAAACGAAATGTAAAAATCAAAGAACACAACAACTCCAGCGGCCTGTACGCTAACGACCACAACCCGCCATCTTGTATCCCGTCTGTGTTCTTTTCTTCTTCGACGTCAATCACGCGCACACAGCCGCGGGTCTCCACCTCCGAGCGGCACCACAAGCCACACGAGCCAATGGCCGCACTGCTTCTCTGTGACCTGCACCACCTGCACCGGATAATATCAGCGCCACCAAGCGGACGACGTTTATCTTTCATGCTGCATGCAAGATGAGACGCAAATGCATTTCAGAAGTTAAAAAAGCACATATTGCACAGTGCACCTAAAACTTATTGGTTGCAAGTCTCATCATTTACCCTTAACTAGTTAATCCAAGTGACTTGATTCAAGCCTATTTGCCTTTGATAAGTACAAATCCTTAAGTTCATATTACAGAACTAATACCCCCAAATGAATAACTACCGACAACTGACAGGGCCATTCCCTTCTCATCATTTTATTTCCTGCTCTTCCACTCAATCCTCCTTTGTTTCTTAACCCATGGCATAACAAATAGGCCATCGCAACATTACTTTTATTTTACTTTTATTTTTTTATTCTTTTGTGAAGGTCAAACACACAAAACTAAATTAAACACTAGATAGATGGTTTTATTTACAAAATAAGACAAATAGTATATGTAACCATAAGAATCTCTGACGTGCTGCAAATTGCTTGACAAAATGTATGCTTATTTGTACTTTGGAGATATTGAAAAACAGGTTGTCATGTTAATCTTGCAGTTCAAGAACTCTTCAAATCAACGTACATACATATTCAGTAGAGGAGATCACAGTTGCTCATGTGTAAGACGTTTAAATGTACAAATCCTTTCTGTGGTTATAGTGGCTGTACAGTCTTGGTTTAAAATCAACAGCTTCTTTTACTTTGTCATGAATTGGAACTATTGTTCATTCCCATTGAGATACTTTGTTTTTCACTCAGTGTTTTGACAACAGTCGCAGCAGGAGACTGAAGAACCTTACGAGAAAGCCTCATTCTGCCGTCTGTAGGGTCCCGTCCAAAATACTTGACCTGTTAAAGCAAAGAATTATGATTTTGAAGAATCATTTCAACATTCCTGAGATACTTTAATAGTTAAATGTATTAGAGGATACCTGGATCTGTTGTCCCACCTCAAGCCCCAATGCACTTGGATGTTTTATCTGAAACAAGATCAGATAACGTAATTTCTGCATTTTGTTTGGAACACATAAAACTGCACAGTTCATCCACAACAGAAAAGAGCAACCCTTACCCGTTTGTGATCCAGTTGTGAGTTGTGAAGTAAGACAGCACTCATATTTGGATAGAGTTTTACCATGACGCCAATGTCCCTGCAGCAGTCCAAAATTGTTCAATAAAGACGAAGCAGTAATACACAAAACACCATTATATTTTGGCAGTGTATTGTTACCTTATTTCAGTTATGGTGGCCGTGTAGACAGCTCCAAACTCCAACTGCTGTTCTTGCTAAGTTAAAAAAGGAAAATCAATTAGCAATTTAGAGAATTTCATGTAAAGTCTAAAGTTCAAAGTGCTTTACATCGTCTTTGCAGATTTCACTGATGAAGTCTTGTGCTTCGTGCATTGCGCCTGGTGTTGGAGCAAATACTGAAAATGTCTCTTCGTCTATTTGACTTATTGTGACGCCTAAAGACAGGAAACAACACACTGACTTTGTATTCTTTAAATTCTTAAAAATGAACCATTTGTATTACTCAATAAAATACCTGTTCGAGCTTGCAGTCTACGAAGGTTGTATCCTCCAGGACCAACAAATCTAGCTCTTCGGGAAACAGGCACTCTCACATTTTCTAATATACAAAAAAAGATAAAAAAAATAATGGAGCTTCAAGGACCACATCTGACCTAAGTGTCTAGTTTGTGTAATGTAACTCAAAATCTTACCAACAACAGGCCCATTGTCTTTCCTTTTCTCCCTGGGTTTGGCTATACATTTGTTCATTATTCCCAAGATTTCCCTCTTTGCAACTGGGATATGCATAGAAATATTAAACATGAAAAACATTGTGATTTTAAAATATAATGTTAGTAATTAAATGACACTATAGAATTACCTGTTGCTTGCTGGATTGCCTCCATAACCACTTTAAGTGGCAGCCCAGGAATCTTTACATCTGCCTTCAGATTTAAGACAAAGGAATTTTTAAATCTAATGAGAAATTATGTAGTTTAAATCTCACATCAAGGGTTAAGTCAAATACCTGTAAAGCAGTAATGCCTTTGTTTGTTCCAGCAAGTTTAAAGTCCATGTCACCAAGATAATCCTCTATTCCCTGCACAGACAACAGGTCTTCAAAAAGTGTACTAACAAGCATGTTAAGTTTGTGTAATTTTCACTATAGCATACAAGAATATCTGTTAGCAGTCTGTAGTCATCAATTTCAGATGCTTTTCCTGGGTTTGGTTTTGATATTAGCCCAATGGCTACACCGGCCACCGCTGATGAAATTGGGACACCTGTGAAATGGAATAAACTCATTTTGTGTTACACTGTTCTTACTCTTCAAATTCACAAGCATTATTATTTGCAGTCAAACAAAACTTTAAAATATACCTGCATCCATTAAAGCTAAACTACCTCCACATGCAGAAGCCATTGATGATGACCCTGAAATCATACACTGTAAATATCTGTTCATTTTGGTGAGACAAATGTTTGACACTTACCATTGGACTCGAGGACTTCAGCTGTAACTCTTATTGTAAATGGAAAGTCTTTAGGAATTACTGGACGTAATGATTTCTCAGCCAGGGCACCTGGAGATAATAGTATAGAAAACATCATGTCAGATTCAAACATTTACAACAAAATAAATATGCAAAAAACACAAACCATGGCCGAGTTCTCGTCTGTTGAGTCCCCCCGTCCTCCCAATCTCATTTGTTGCATACGGCGGAAACTGTTAGGTTTAAATGAGTGAAGATTTACTTTTTTATTGACCAAAAGATGGATTACTGAGTATAGAGTTGCTTACCTCATAATGAAGCATAAAATTCTTATCTTTAACCCCACTGAAGAAACAACAAAAATACAAATTTTATATACAATAAATCACATGTCTATATAATATTAACAATTAAATACAGTAAAGATACCTTAAAGCTGTCGTGATGAGGTCAGGTTTAACACTCGATTCTAAGGAATCAAAAGTGACACTGCAAAGAACCTAAAGTAAAACAGGCAAGAATTTCCTGAAATACTATATACAATCCAAAAACGATATAAAAACAATGAAATAACTAATATAGTGAAAAGAGGGAATCTGTAATCACACCTGTGTCTGCCCCCTCTGGAATAGAGCAGAACCATGAAGTGGCTGAAACAAGTCAACGTCACAAGAAATATTTCTTAGAGCTGTCAAATCTCTCCCATCACACCTAGAAGAGAAATAATAACAAATACTTAAATTATATTTAGATTATTCATTTGAAAAATAAATACATAAATAATATACTATAGTATGTAACCTACCTCTGATATTCATTCAAAATCAAATTGCGAAATATTTCTTTGGTCACAACATTGAAAGATTCTATTATTTCAAATGGCTCTGCTTGAGGAAACTTTTCTAAAAAAGAAGCAGTCATATTTCAGATGTTAAAATATTTTTACTGATAAATATTGCGTAATGTCTACCTTTTAAAATTTCCTCAGTCTCTAGTCGGATTTTGTTAATGCTTTCGTCCCTAGAAATCTAAAAAATATTTGTGTAGAAAAATATACTATTATATATTCAAAAATTCAAAACAAGTTGTAGTAGGTGCTTTACCTTATCATGGCTATGGTCCCTAAAAACTGCAGAAATTCTTTCAGATGAAATGCTACAAAAAGGATATAATTGAAAAGTTGTCAAATTGCTTCCCATTCAGATATAACTTAATAAATGTCAAATGCCTTTGTTTAAAGGAATATGATCTTACAGACGCACTTGTTCCACCATCTCATCTGGGGGAGAGAACACTTTAAGAGGTACACGTTTGGAGACCTTCTGCTCTCTTGACATCTGTTGAATCGCCTGAATAATCTGCTGAGTGTGTTTAACTCCTATTTTCACAGCGTGGCAGAAGTCCTGTTGTAGGACATTCTCAGCGGACGCCTCAATCATCACTAAAAGAAGTGCAAACCCAACATGATTTCAATTAAACTCACTCCATGTATTCATTTATAAGAACTCACAGACGCATCATACCAACTTGACTGCTTGGAGCTCCGGCCACGATAAGGTTAAGAGTGCTGGAGGTCATCTCTGCCCGTGTTGGGTTGATCAATAACTCTCCATCTACCATGCCCACTCGCACAGCACCTACACACAGACAGCACAACGTAACACAATTTGTATTCACTAACTTTAGTGAGTTGTATTGATTTTCTTCTCACCAATTGGCCCATTCCAGGGGATGTCAGACAGCGCCAAAGCAGCAGAAGCTTCAAGAAGAATTATAGTTTGGTAAATATATTGCAAATCTTTGTTAAGAAGGTTCATAAAAAGGACTAACCTCCATTTATAGCCAGCACATCAGGGTCATTGACACCATCAACAGCCAGCAGATTGCAAAGGATCTTAATGGTGACAAAAGTCCAATTAACAAAAATCAACTTTAATTATATATGGCAAGATTGGAAAAAACACTTGTGCAATGGAGGCATAAAGCTCACCTGTGTATCATAAAAGTAGCCAGGAGGGAACAGTGGTCTAACAGAGCGATCTGAAAGATGATAAATTAATTTACAAAGATATTTCGACCTCAAAGACAAATCCCTTTAAATAGCATTATCCTACCTATTAATCTGCTGGTCAGGATTTCATGATCTGTAGTTCCAAGCTCTCGTCTCAAGTAGTTTGTGGGGATTCTCCCTGCAGCTGCTGCTTTCTGTCTGTAGTCTACCTGTACAGGTAAGAAAATATAGTCTAAATGTTAATGTGTACAGATTCTGTAAAAAAATGCATTTATGTAGCATAGTAATGGTAGAAATACACCATACCACAAGAGGCATAAACTGAGATGGGGATGGCTTGACTTTGCTCACAGCTGTCACCATTACAGAGGTATCCCCAAGCTGTGATAGGAAAAGGTAAATGTTGTGAATGTGCACAATGTTACGTGCATATTCTAATGAGTTTTATTATGAGCCCATTGTACCTGTACAACAGCAGAGCCATCAGCAAATCTGGCAAATTTCCCAGAGGAGATCTCAAGTTTCCTATAATTAAGTTAAATTTAGTTAATGTGAAGCAGTAATAAGTGCGTAAAGGCAAAGCACAAACATACTCACTTTGCACCAAGGTCCACAGTAATTTTTTTGGGGTGTGAGTGGCTGCTATAAACACTCTGATGGCATAACCGAACACACGGACGGGCAAACGAATGCCCCAGTCTAAGTAAATATCTCATGTGTGCTGTTTTAAAAAGGCAGGAATCTTAAAAAGTCCGTACACCGTGTAGGTGCTTTCAGAGTTTCATTTCACGCGTGGGGGCTGCCATGACAGTACGTCACATGTGCGGAAGTGCGTCATGTGACGAGGCTTTGTGATTGGTTCAACAAATGAGCAAAAAGTTATATTTATCTTAATACTTTATTGTTTTCTTTTTTCATATAACGGCCCACAGTGATGAAAGGTAATGGTATGTTTAAACAGACAGTCATATTAATGCAGGCCTACATCATATAAAAATCTAAAGTAGCCTACCACTAGATGGCACTACTTTCTTAGAATTAATCAACCAGGCTGTTCAAATCAAATCAAATAATATTTATAGTAATTAAATAAATGGGAGAAAATTACATTTTAATTAGGCTTTCAATCGGGCTTCAACCTATCTGGGTCCGTGTTTCAGTCCTACATCGTGTGGATATCATGGACATCAGTAAGTCATCGTAAGAAGAAGAAAAGAAAGGAAAAAAAAAACCTCGTGGTTGTCATAGCAACAGATGAGCGTTAACATCATTATGTACAGAATACATTACACAGCCTCATGTAATTGCAGGGCAGAGCATTCACACGTAGACACAGTGACACACACCCCCTCATGTTCATTGTCACCACGGCTCGGTTACTTACTTGATGTAGTATTTTGTTTCTATAGCTCTAGTCAGAGATTTCATTATTTGCCTGCAAGGCTCTTGGCAATTAGTGTGTAATGAACAACTGATAGGGCCAGTACGGCTGAAGTGGATATGCAGCATTCCCTATAGCAGGCCTCTCTTTTTGCATATAGTGAAATTATTGGTGATCCACCTATTTGGCATGTATTCCCATAAAGCTATTTGCTAATAAATAAGGAAATGCCAGTTTTGGATGTTAAAATGGTTTATTGTTGTTTTCTTCCTCTGTCAGGGTCAGGGTTATAACATGGAGATATAGAAATGACACAAAAAAAGCAAAATGATTTAACACAAAACATTACTACACAATATAAACTAAATTTACATTTAATTGTTAGAAGGACAATATACGTTTTGTTGCCTGAACTCTGATCTCACATGTGTGTGTTCTATCAGTGTAAGATTCTTAAATACAGTCTTTCATGTTTTGTAGTTAGAAGATCAGTAGCTGTCTTTAATTCTTTCATAAAAGACTTTCCCGTTAGGTCGCCCTGACACACAGTAGAAAGCAGCCAGTTAAAATTCCTGCAGCGCTTTTGCCAACATGAGTGTTTGTCAGGAATGCTGTGGTGGCTCTGCATAATCCCTGAGTCATACATAAAGGCATTTTTCAAAGAATCATGAACAAGTCAGGATAATAATGTCCAAGGATGATTATGACACTTTATAACTTTAGTACATCTCCAATTAAACAATTTGCTATTTCGGCTACTTTGATTGAATTTATGTAACTGTTTTAGTGAAGAAATGAACTCCACATCAATTCAATTTCTAAAGCTCAGGCTACTCTTCTGCACTTCTCATTGTCAAGCATATTGAGCAGAAAAACAAACCACAACAGTTACAGCATTGTTAGATAAACGACTGCAGGCAAGGGCCCCAAGCTGTAGCACCACAACAGCTGTATGATGCAAATGCAAATAATTATTCTGTGTTGTTTTTGCTTTTTAAACCAGTGTCTCAAGTGGCTGAGGAACTGTGTAAGCTTCTGAATCCACACCAGCAGATGTGGCTTTAACCTGTCAATAGACCACAAACTCTTTGGCCTTAAATGGGCAACCTATTCATCACGTGTTGATTATATGCCTCTTATTAGGGGAACAAATCTTTAACCAATTTACTGAGTGCAGACACAAGTAAACAATTTCAAAAAGAGCTGAACAATTGCGCAAGGCATTTTGTAATAGTCAATGCATTACTTCCAGGACTTATGGTAGGTTTATAGTCACTGTGCACGTTTTCTTGGTTTTATGATGCATCTGAATCCTGGAGTTGTGCCTTTTTCATTCACACATTTAATGAAAATTACCACTTCATGACATCACAAGGTGGAACAGAGCAAGGATTGCTCAAACATGAATGAAATAAAACATAACTCTGGGTAAAAGCTTTATAGCATGACTTAAATCTCAGAAGAATTAATTTTGTGTAATATAAGGTCTTTAACACAGAATTAATTAATTTGAATAAAGCAACATTTTGAGATAAATAAAGCGTTTTCCTAGTTGGTGATATAGTTACCAACATCTTAAATAAATAAAAACTACATGCACTTAAAGTAATATATTAAAGCTGCAAGGATGCTGTGATAATAAAGCACGTTTTCCTAGTTGGTGATATAGTTATCAACATATTAAATAAATAAACTACATACACTTTCAGTAATATATTAAAGCTGCAAGGATGCTGTGATGATTGCCCTATTTTCTGTCCTGATGGGAGGCGGAGGCAGAGAGGCGGTCCTACGTGTCCTCCAGTCATCCTCAGAAGTGCCTCCTCTGTCTGCACCATTGGAACAGAATCTGCGCAACGAGGGCGCACCGCAGCCGGCGCAAAACGCCTCTAATGAATTTATTTTACGCCGCACATGGACTATAAAACTCTGAACGCTTCCAGGTGGATTCTTGCGTTTATTCTGACATTGCACTGGAGTATTTTTGATTAAGGATTAACCCCGCGAGTGTTCAAATCTTGTCTTCATGCCAGTAACGGTGAATTTCAGTGAGGCGTTTGTGGAGAAAGAACTACACCTAGGTTTGGTAAGGTCTCCATGAACCGTATCTAGGGATTTTTATTCATTGGTAGAAAAAAAAGAAGATCAGAACTACTTTTAGATCCTACCCTTGATTAAAATGTGATTCTTCGGCTGTCTGCGCGCTAGACAGACAGAGCCACCCAAATACCCACTGGATACTGTCCAAAGAAACGTGGATTTACTACTTCTCAAATCTTTACTACGATTACGCGGGCGCTGTTTTCTGGGGATGTTTGACCAAATGACCGTCGCGTTCATGGATTCAAAGAAGAGCGAAAACTAAACCATCAACTCCATAGTTTTTCCAAATCCGAGCACATTTTCCACCTCAGCTGCACTGGGAAAAAAAAATGGAAAGCGAGGTTTTCACCCCTTTCCTGGAGCAGTTTATGCTCTCACCCCTTGTCTGCTGGGTAAGCCCCTATAATTACCTCCTATAAAATTAATTAAACACCTCTGCCTCGTGAATTGCACCATTATAGGGAGAGATTTGCTGACTCTTAACGCGCGTTTGAATTGTGGCATCTGTTTTCAGGTGAAGACTGTGGGGCAGCTGACAGTGACAGATGGGACCAAATTGTCGGAATATATTGAATTAGTGGACGGGATTTACCTGAACGAGATCATGCTGGAGATGTGAGTACTTTTACGCACTGATAAATAGACACGTGCACATAATAATAACATAAGCTGACCCAATAACCCACAAACCCTCCTACTGTACTGGAGAATGAATGAAACTGTCTTTGACTCTTTAACTGTTAAGATTTTCTATTTGTTCTGTTCCAGAGGTTTAATCTAAATGCAGAACAGTGCAAATAGACCTTGTGCATGCCAGTTCACAAACAGTTGGAAATATAGAGCTGGGATCTATGTAGTACCACAAAAGCATCCGTTACGTTTGAATATTTAGCCGAATGCATGTGTGTGTGTTTGCATATGTGTGTTTGCCTATGTGTATGTTTCCAATCTGTTCTAACTGTCAACTGCAGCAGACTCCACGAACACCCCGCCCCTTGAACTGCGCCACTCACTGCTCCTTGTGCGTTGGGAATTGGGACTAGACGTGGTTTTCATTAAGCAGACAAGACGTGCAAGATGTGTGGAGAATAAGGAGATGACAGGCTCGATAATATTCCTCTTGATGCTTTGTGTCACGTCGGACCGGTTCAAAAATGGGGATGGAGGAGTTTCCTTTGTCTGAATCCAGCGTGCTCTTTTGCCACAGGTTTTTCACCAATGCCAAAAACTACACTGTCAGCATTTGTGACATGTGCAGTCAGTCATAAGATTGTCATGTTCAACTGCTCATGATCGATACGACACAAATCACAATCTTTTGGACAACCACATGCAGTTTTTCAGTACTTTTTGTATGTAATGCCTTATCTTTTTTGTCTTTTTGTTGGCTATAGGATAAGATTTGAACTGTAAAAAGTTGAATTCATATTTTTTTACAGATACAAACTAAATACTATAGTGTTTCATTCTGCTATTTAGTTATGTCTTTTAACAATATTGTACATTTAGGATAGTTTTGTGGTTAAAATCTGCTCTTGGGTTATTGTCAGTGGCATAAATTTGATTCAGTATGAACAATTATCGTCCATATTTACTTCAGCAATACTTCAAAATGTGTTATTGTGAACTATAAGAAACAACAAGAAAAGAAATCTATACTGAAGGGCTTCACATAGGCCCAAAATACAGTATGGGAACATGGGAAAATGGAAAATTCCTAATTGAAGCTGGAAAATGTCCTTTGCAGCTGTCGCATTTTAACACTGAAACCAGCAGCAACTTCACCGCTCTGGCTGTGATGTTCTTGGCTTGAAATTTAATAGGATTTCTGTCTGCAAATAAAAGTTTAGGCTCAGACGGGGATTGTGTACGATTGTGGAGTGGTACAGTATGGAGCAACCAGCATGGGGCTTGAATGAGCTGCTCCACTGGTCTCCTGACAGGATGTTGAGGATTGCCAATCATTGTGCGTGTGTGTGTGTGTGTGTGTGTGTGTGTGTGAGAGTGTGAGTGTGAGTGTGATGGTTCCTTGTGTGCCTGTGTTTGGTTTTGAAGTCATGCAGCTGTTGATGGCCGTCTTGCCCAGGCTCCCTCCCACACACTGGGCCTACAGTATTACAGGAGGGTGGCTGTGGTGGTGTTGAGACTGCTCTTTGTTTCAACTCTCCTCCAAAATGTGGTCACATCAAATATGGCACACAGTTATATTCATAGTCTTTTTTTGTCTCTGTGGAAGCCTGGCCTGGTTGATTATTCCAATACTGAGCGTGCCTCTTTTTATTCAACGACAATATATTTTGTCATAATATACAGTAGCAATGGTATGACTTGGTAGCATGTGCCGTGTACTAGAGCTTATTTTTAGTTTAGACTATTCAAAGTCAATTTGATTTGTATCTTTCTCTCCATTTCTGGTCAATCAGCTGTCCCATCTAATCTGAGAAAATGCTTTAGTTATATTGAAACTAAACACCAACAACCATGTTTGAACAGTCAATAATTTATTTTCTTTGTAAACATCAACTTCATTCTGAAAATGCATGTTATTCTGAAAATATCTCTGTCTGGCAAGGACCACGGGGCATGATGGCAGACAGACTGGCAGTGTTGAGAAACACAGGAGACCCCAGGATTATTTAACGGTTTACTGAAGCCCAGATGGTACTGCCCCTCCCACCGATGCCCCCTGTACTGTGACATAACACTGCCAATTAGATCTCCTCCTCGGAGCTGTCACACCAAATCGGTGTCCACGTGGCAACCGTGAGTCCAAGTGTCCTATTGGATGTTCTGCTCCTCTGCCCAGGCTGAAGATGCATGCTGGGCTGTTGGCATTTTGGTAAACCAGTCAGACGGTTTGGTCCCTTTGTTTCCTTTTATTATTGACTCAAGATTCTCTGTTATCCAGACTTCCAGGCTTTCAATCCAGCCAATGTTGTCATCCCTGTAGTTAAGTCTTTTTATGCTGCAATCTGTGACTGCAAACTGAATTGCCTCTCTTTTTTTTTCTGAGCAGAACCTATGTAACTTTTCAGTTACATTAGACCGTGTTGTTGCAGTGATGCATCATATTCAGTCTGAACACAAAAGCCTCTGCCAAGGTTACTGAATCAGCTGTGTAAGGGGCAGTCTACAATGCTGCTGTCATCACGTTCTTGTATTGACAGAACTGACTTCTCAGCAGCTGATAAAAAACATAAGTAATGTTCTATGGAGATATGACTCACTGATTAAGCTTAAGACATGCACAAAGAAGCATTTTAGAAACTTGCTTTTGAATTAATCTTGTATTTATACCGGGTAAAATGTACTTAAAAGTCCTCCAGTAGCTCTTCCTGACCGTTGCTGTGTCCCTGGTTTTGCCACCAGCCCGCAGATTCTTCCCTTGTTTTGAGTCTTTGTTGACTTTGTTTAGTCCTTGAAGACTCCAGAAATATTTGAGATTCCAGGCCCAGATGATGAGGAGATTCAGAGGCTAAGAGAGGGAACCTTTTTGTTTTTACCATGGACATTTTTAACTTCCATTTTAATCAGACCTTCTTGCACCAGACAAAAATATGAACGACGGGAAGCAGCAGCTGTGACCTTGAGCATCATTTTAAGGGTTGTGTTAGTGTGAGGTGCTCAACATTAAATCCAAGGACACCCTAAATCCCACAGGGGAATTATAAAACTATTTAACAAAATGTGGAAAGGTCATTAAAATCATCCTTCAAGTCTTGTTTTATAACATGCTGAAATTGTATTATGAGAAAAAAACTACCTTGTATGTCATTTGAATTATATAATGTGTAATTTTGTGACAGTTCGGTGATACTCTTCCATGATGATGTTTATCGTTGCTGCAGTTACTGGTTGATGAGTGATTTATAGAGCACGAACTGTACATTTTTTAGCCAATCAGAGCAGAGGATTTGACATAGTGGTGTAACATTGACGGTAAAAAATGTCACTGTGACGATGCAGGTTAATAGGTTATTGATTTGGTAAAAAAGGAAGCTGTGGTCAGTGGTGCCGTCTTTCATGTGTCCAGAAATCATGTGTTCAGATTGTGGTAGCTTATCACATGCATTTTAGTTTTTGTTTTCAGTAAGTTAGGTGTTGTTTTTGATGTTTTAGAAAGGGCTTAGTGAAGTCCATATAATGTAGTGGTCAGGTCCCTTCCAGCCAAGTGGCAATAATAAGTTTAGCCCAGGTCCCTATGGATACAGAGGCAGAGGAATGGGAAGAGGCCCTGAAGAAAGAGAGACTGAGACAAAAGCAGGAGAGAAACAAGGCTGTGAAAAGCCAGGACAAGGAAACTGGCCGATGGGAATCACATACCATTGGTCACAATTTTACTGCTCTGTTTGTATACTTGTGTTCTCATGAGAGGCACAAAAGGGGGCAGGCTTATGACAAAACCTAGAACAATGGTACTAGGTGTTGGTGGTTTAAGTTGTTCTATGTATATGAAAAAAATAAATAAATGTGACCGTTCTATGATAAAACCATTTTTTTTTACATTTTTGTTAACAGCTACATAGAGTGGAGCACTTCCTGTATTACCACATGACATCACCAGGGAAGAGTAGAGTTTTTTTCTGTTTTAAAAGAACAACTCAGCTTAAATTTGCAGGGTTTTTGTGTTAAATATGTGTGAATGCAACGCAACACAACTCCCAGGTATGATTTAATGAGGAAACAACAGTCGATCAGAAAAGGGTGTAATACAAGTCCTTCAAAAGTCGTGTCTTGGAAGTCTGGACTAACTACAAGCGGTAAAGTGCATTCACTGGGCCAACTGCCAAGCTTGTTTTTTGCAAGTAAGTTACGCTAATGTTTTATTCACATCATTACTTCTGTCCACATCATTGAACGAGTGCAACCATCGCCCCTGTGAGGATGTGGCTTAATGCATTTTGCTAATCGCGCAGTAAAACATTTTCTAGGGGAATTGCTGTTGACTCCCCATGAAGGTTTGTAATTAGTTTGTTGCAGCAAATCCCCTAAAAATCTCCCTAAAAAACGCTCATCCCCTCATTGCACAGAGAATCGCAGCTTCTCTAGACACACTCCAATGTTTAGACAGTGTGGCTTATTGGTTGTACCTCGAACACGTGGCCTGCATTTCTCTTCATGATCCTACCCAGTGCAGTGTGTGTGTGTGTGCGTGTGCGTGGATGCCCAAGCTGACTTTAATGTAGGCTGTCAGATATAGGCTACCACTACTCCCCAACCTACTCAGCCTATCAGAGAGCTCGTACATGAGAGGAGAAAGCGCCATGGCCCCCAGGCTTCACTATAGTAATGTTACGCTGAGCCTATTCACAGCACCGAAGTGGAAGCTTATCGACTTGTCTGGCCAATTTGCAGACTGTCTGTTTTTTAATAGTATTTGTACATTTTAAGTCCTAATTCTACTGTATCAGCAGGATCGGGGCATATCTGGAATCCCCTTTCCTATTATCGCAATCATCGTGTTAAACCCATGTATTTAGACGCTTACTGAACTGTAAAAGGAGGCAGGAGGGAGGGGTGGACACGTGCACGCTTATTGAGTCAGGGAAAGGCATCGCAATTTGCTTTTTATAGCCAATATGTTTTTGTATATCAAACTGAATTAGAATTGTAATGTACGACATAAGTGTTAGTGTCATTCTCACTTACCTCTGCAACCCCATTGCCCTGCTCGCTCTGATAGGATTACAACATCCACAGTGCTTTTTAATTAAGGGTTAAATGGACCCCCTACCATGGATCCTGAAAGGGGGTTGAGGGCGGGACATGTGACCGCTCATTCAGACATGCATTAAAAGCAGCAGTGTCTCAACCTGATTAGCCTGATTGTAAAGGAGGGAGGGTGAAAGGCTAATTAACACATCCACTCTGCAGCCAGACACAATGCGTTTTTTCCATTACATTTATCAACTGTATGAGTACATGCAGAGGCAGGGAGTATGGTATTGCAATTAGGTCTGTGCTATGCAGTTGGACTCCCAAGTGACTATTGACTGATCTGTACGTCCTTGGAAAACGCAGAGTCCTTCACCTTTTCTCCTCTTCTCCAGTTCAAGAAGCGAGGTTGAATAAATCACGTTATATTGCAGAATAAGGTTTATAGGCGACAACACAACAGCTCATTTCCAGACAAGTGGCCAGATCCAGACGCGTATGCATGACTTCACATGTACCGCTGCACATGCGACTCTCCTCCCCCCATCTTGCTGCAGGTTGACCCCCTTATATAGGTCATGCAACGAACATGCTTTGATCTATGTAGCAAAAGATTATGGTGTAAACTGTTAGCCAGTGTCTCCCTGTGCCATGTTAAAATGTTGTTTTAGACACACTGGGATCAAAATGCTGTTTCCTTTTTTACCCTTGTCTGTTAATAATTCATTGGATTGTAAGTGTTCTAGTATTTTCCATGACTGAAGAAATGTTTTCTTTTTATATTTGGTCTGTCAGACAATAAACAAAGGATTGGCTGTAGCTCTTGACTAAAAAGAGTTTATTATTAACTATTTTTTTTTTAGTTTATTCTTTAGACCATGCATAAATCCATTAATCTTAGTAAAAGAAAATGTGATCTGCAACAGATTTAGCTGCTGCTACTTTCTACTTTCTGCAGTCCCTAAAAAGCTAAATGAATAAAGATTAGAAATGACGGCATGATAAATGTTTTAACCCACTTGGTCAATTTTATTGCTTACAAAGGGGAACACAATAAACTCACTCACAAACAGTAGACTCCAAAGCACATATCTCCTCTTTATCAAACTAAACCCACTTAAACCTCGCAGATCCCAGTCAGTCTGAAGTTAGGGCTCTGTCATCATCTCATTTGGGAGGTCTGGGAATTGCCCTGGAGCATCTGTAGAAATCAAAGGATACAAATCATGCCCGTATTTTGAAGCTTAGTGTTCACGTTCTCTTATTTACATAGAAATCCTGTAAAACTGCTATAACCGTACTGTCAATGTCGCTATCACATGTAACTGCAATGAGACTGGAATATTTGATGTACCCATGACCTGTACATATCCAAAATGTTATGCATTCCTCAGATCAGACACATGTTTTGACTGTTGAATCAGCTTTTCAGTTAGATTTTCTGATGGGAAGGATCTGTGTATTTATGTAAAACTATGCTATTCATCTTAAAGTATGCAAATGTGATCTTTGTTTGTGTATGATAAGAGCGCCTGAGCATGTGGTGTGTGTGGTATTGTGTGAGAGGAATGTCTATGAGGCTCACTAAAACATGTTGACACCCGTGATCTCTTCGCTCCTCATGCAAGCTCCTTCTAAGCCCTTGAGACTAAAGACCATTAAACATTATACTTTATAGGAATGTAAGAGGGAACTTTCCAAATTATAACAGATATGCAAGCAGAATTTGATGTAGCTTGTGAGATTTTTTCCACTCACACTCAACTTAAAGATGCACTATGTAACTTTTGGTTGGGGGTCTTGCTTGTTTCTATTGGTATGTCATTGCTCTGGCTGGAATGTTTCACTGTATGACTTTAAACAGCTCCACCTTAAATTTATTAAGGTTGTATTATGGCTAAAAATATACATAAAAACAACATTCTGACTAAGCGGGGTCTCTCCACAGATCTGACCTGTGAATCGATCTGGTTTGGTCTCCATGAAGATATAAAGGTTTAATACAATGAAACATTCCAGACAAAGAAATTGCATCTCCATGGAGAAAAGTATTTGACAGATCCTCTGCTAAAAAGGTCACCCAATGCACATTTAATTTTGCAGGTTAAACTTACAGACAACCTCGTGCCCTTATGTAAACTGTCTCTTGGCACTCTGATGTGAAAGACTTAAACGACATACATGGTCAACATTGGGCCAAACTGAGAAACTAAGATCAGGTTAATTTACACATCACTGTCTGAAAAGGTCTTTTGATTCAATATTGTCCAGTGTATTGTGCTTATCTGCATCTTTCTAATAAAAATATGTGTATCTTTCAGAAATCCCAAGGCCACAGTTCAGAGGACCAACAAGAAGGTGAACAATGACTCCACTCTTCGGATCCAGAATCTGTCCATTCTAATCAGGCAGATTAAAGCCTTTTATCAGGTAAGTTCTATTTGAAGTTGTTTATTATTGCTCGCTATTGAAAAATGTGTATTGTGCTTGAAAATACATAACACATATTTATAATCCCTGGAAACAGTTTGTTGGGAAGATTTCTGCCATGAACAAAACTGACCAGAGTACTTTTCCATGAGGGACAAACTTTTGATCCACAAGGGAAATTAGCTCACACATCAAAATATGATGTAAAAACAAAGATCAAAAATATAAATGGAAATAATAATTTCAAAATTAGTAGCAAATATTATTCAATAATATGCAATGATGCAATTTCAGAAAACACTTTGTTAGTAGTTTAGTTTCATCACTGCAAAATCCGTTGGAACTGTTGTTTGGATTGAGTAATTTTGCTCTTGTACTTGCACTTTGTAACATCATTAGTTGAAGTGTCCATAGCTGTGTTCATAGCTATGCAAAGTATCTGTTTCTTTTAGTTTAGATGGCCCACATTGTTTTTGAACTTTCTTCCGTGTTGGACTGTAACTGGAGCCTTTGCTCTCGCAGTACATGTTTGTAAGTAGCGGTTGACGTGTGGCTGCACGTGTGATGTGGTCCAATGACTCTTTCCAGATGCTGCTTTGGGCTGAGAAACACAGAGGTGACACTTCAGAAAGGCCCAGATGTGGTTCAGACTCTCCTGTGCTCATGAATAATGGCACATCACTGTGTTTGGTGCAGTGTTTTTTCTTAGATTGAACTCTTTTACATGGCTTTGTGAAAGCCCTGATGTAACATGTTTTGCATTGGCTCACAGTGAGCATCATGCAGGCCCATATGAAGCATGCAATGTTTTTACAAGACGACTTCAATCACAAGTTTATCTGATAGCAGCGGTCTATAATCTCTCAGAGGAGGGCTTTTACTGCTTATTATCAGACAAGGAGGAAGTTTAAGAAATTACAGGATAACAACAAAAATAAATTCACATAAATTAGATAAAAACATGATACGAAAGACATTAACATCACAGTAAATTAGCTAATCAATTTCATGGCATTTCCTTTCTTGTTTAAGCTTGAAAAATTGTCAATCATTCTTTTTGGCAGCAATTCAGAATTATGTGAAAATGTGTTCGAAATTTTCTGATAATTGACAGTCTTTTGACAAGGACGCACGCAAGAAAGATTATAACTCAGTATTTTTTTGTTAATGATAGTGTTAACAAAATATAATCCCGGTGACATGAGTCAGCCTGTCTATAGTTCAGTCTGTGATGGTTGGGCAGTTGTGCTGACAGAGACAGAGATATTCCCACACTTCGACTTAGAACTCTGACCCATATCCTCAGGGCTGGTGCTCGCGCCAGGATGAAGGGAGTTACTCATTAATATATTAGAACTGTGCATAGTGATAGTTGAATTATACATGTTCTCTACTACTTGTAACACATGGATCTTTTTTTTCTGTCATTAGGTTAAGATACTCTTAGAATGTAGGGACTAAGAGCCAAAGAAACCCTTATAGGAACACATCACATGGGTTTTCAATTGAACATTAGCTTGAATTATAGGTTGAAATAAAATAAATTCTCTGCCTGTAGTTATTTAGTCTTTCTGTAGATTAATTGGCCAATGTTTGTTATTATTAGATGACTAATTATTGCATTAGAAATAGAGAGATTTATATTGACCCCAACAGATGAGGAACAAATGGTGAGTTTTGCAAGTGACTGGACACTCCTACTCCTAGATCCCAACAATTTTAGATGTTTTGCTCCTACTACAACAATCCCCTTTTTAGTCAGTCACACAGGGAATGTCTTTAGTCAAGCAAGAAGTTCCTAAGTGGACTAGAGCCTTAAGCTGTCACAGTATCTCTCAAACTAAACTATTAATCATTATTTAGCTGATTACCTACCACCCCATTAATCACCTCTAGGTTACCTTATTGCATACAATGAAACTATTGTGCAGGTCTCAATAACTCAATTGCTTCAAATGGTTTGGACTGGGAGAATTATCTGTTCGAGAGTTGGTGTGAGCCCAGGGTTAAGCAGTGATCAGTGCAGTTAGTTGATGAGATGATGGTGGTGGACATTAAGTCGCTCGCTCTGGTCACAAAGGTTTAACTTAACAAACTACATGAGGTCTTTTACAAACGCTCTGTGGTCAAACGCACAGTCTAAGAAAGCAACGTCGGTGTGAATGCGGCAATAATGCAGCAATCCCCCTCTTGTTGTTGGACTGTGTTTTGTTAATCCGGTCTTTTTCTCCCTGCGTTAGCCCTTTTGTTGAGGACTAGTGAAGACCACCTGCAGACTGACCCTCCCCACAGTCACCAGTTGTCTGCCCCCCAGTTGCCCTCTCGGGGAGTTAAACGGCCATTGATCATTACAAGTGAGCGTTTGAAAGTAGACGGCTTAAGTTTCATTGCAGCAGTAGTCTCGAGTTTGATTGTGTTTTGACCGGTGTTGCAGACAGAACATTTGATATTGCTATAGATTAGGGACGGTTGGTTAGACTTGGACTTGGACAAACTTTATTGATCCACAAGGGAAGTTATTTAGACATAGAAGCAAACATATCACAAAATATTATAATAACAAAGGGCATGAATGATATATTAATGGTAATGCTCTAAATAAGTAGCAAATAAAGAGACTGGTGTCAAATAAGGTGTAATTATTTAATGTATTTGTCAAATATGAATAAAGACTTCTTTCAGCCAATTTCCACTATGGTCCTTGCTGTTGCATTTTGCTATAATTTCACAAATTCACTTTTTACTTTTGCAAAAAATAATCAAGTATATCATCTGAGACACAATATAATTAGTTGTACTTTTTATGTAACAGTTGCTCTTCAATATTGGCTCAATCAACCCAACGATACTG
>JACN01141244.1:0-13201 GCA_000787155.1 Scartelaos histophorus
TGATACTATCTATTTAAAAATAGTTTACCGGATTAACCTTGCATTACTCTTATAGTGTCAATTGCATAAACTTGTTTCAATATTATGGTTTATTAGAGCATATTTTTATAGCAATATATCAGGCTTCAACAGTTGTTATTGTGCCGAGCCTAAAATAGTGCACCTTTAAATTCTCACTGTATGTGTCCAGTGACGAGCTTATCTTATCTCACTCTTCTGACAAAGCTTTTAAAGAAGTGTGTTGATATTATTAGACCCTTAAGATCAAAGTTTGCATTTAGCACCTAATTTTCTGGGAACTATGGCTGCACTTGATTCTTTGAACAAAGTCAGTGTGTATTTTTGGAGAATTTAATAGACGAGTTAGTGACCAGTCGTGTTGACATTGGCGTCCTGCTGTCGAGATGATAGCTTCCTCCAATCTTGTTTTCCAGTTTCCTGTTATGTGCGACATTTTGCGAACTTTCCATTATTCAGGAGATAAAATGATTTGTTTTAAAATGTTAATTGCTATGGTAACAATCAACAAACGTTTTCATAAATCTGAAATCCATGGATCACCAACATCTGATAAGGCAAATGGGTCAAACACACTGAGCTCTTTATGATCTGTGGGTTGTTGTTCTTGGTGGTATAAAAAATATACAATAAATATATGAGGCGATGTGGAGATTTACAATGGAAGATGGGAATTGGGTCAGCAGGGACCCAGCTAGTGCATTCTGCTGTTGTGTCCTTGGGCAAGAAACCTCACCCACCTATGAATAACTGTGATGTGAAGTTGAAAAAATGACCACTTCATGACATCACAAGGTGGAAAAGAGCATTTTGAGCATTGGAGTTATAGACAGTTAACAAACATGTGCGAATGAAACAAAAATAAACAAATAAATAAATAAATAAATAAATAAATACATAAATACATAAATACATAAATACATAAATAAGTGTAATGCTTGTGCGGGAATCATTCTACTTTTGGGTTGACATTTTGACCATTGCGAGATAGTGCCAGCGCTTTAATGGAGGTCTATCTCTGTCAGTGCCGTCAGTGCTGGAGACACTTTGTACACAGATTTCAGCGCTTAGAATAATTTGGTTGCAATGTGTTTACCGTATGTTTCCTAGGGATGACTTTCTAAGAAAAAATGTGAAAGTGTGGTCTCTTAATTAACCCAAACAACCTATCCCTTCTTTAATAGGATGAGGAAATTGTTCTTGGACAAATCCTCTTGTTTATTGTTCAAATCTATCACTGAACAGGGGCTGAGTGTTGTGGTTCACATTAGTGCTAATAGTGGTTCATTACTTAAGACATTAGATTAGGCAGAGGCATAACACACAATCACATCTTGTTCTGGTGAATGTCCAAGTCTCTGCTGATTTAGTAATGTGGATGCGACAAGTGGGTTCTGCTTTCATTTACAAGATACACAGTAGAGGAACAGGTATTTTTTCACATGTATGCAGACTTGAAGTGTCCTATATTTTGCAAAATTATTCTTGTGAGCATTAAGCCATGTTGGCACGTCACCTCATCACAAACACGCCTGGATTTCTGTTTTGTGTCATCCACATGTCTTTGAGTTATCTCCTGTGTTATCAGTCTGTTTAAAATGCTCAAAATACTCTGTTCTATGCTGTGGTTTTCAAGTTAGCAGCTCCTTTTACCTTTTGTTCAGTAGAAATTGGCCATTCCAGAGGTGAAATCGTCCAACTGATTCTAGTGAGGGTGTATGAAATATAAAAGCATATATTCTATATTTAAAAATATACTTTTTGTATTACCACATGACTCTGTTTGAGAGAATTTGTATCTTAAAAATATGTCAGGTATGTTTTTGATGAGATGAGATGAAAAAACATAACATAGATCAGAAAATAGGAGGTCTTTATATTGTAAAAAAAATATATTTTAGTTTCTGGTATTGGCGGAGGTATAAAGTATATTATTCATGGGTGTGAGGGTATGAGAAGCATTCTGGAAAGTCTGGAATGGAGGCAGCTGAAGTGAAGATGACATACAGTAATATATTTTCATTGATTAACTGATTAGTAGATCTAAATGATAATGGTTTTATGACATTATGAAAAAAAAAAGTTTTAAATTTAAAAGGAAGGATGAAAAAACACAAATTTCTAACCTTAAAGTTGCATTTGAGCCTCACAAAAAGTATTATTTATAATGAAATGTATAATATAGTATCTGGAGATGAAGTGATGAACTGTACTGGACTCAACTGGACTTTTTCTTATGTTAACAAATAACAAATAAATAAACACTGTAGTACATGATTTGAAACAGGGCCCTGATCTCATTCCCATGTGTTGCCAGATTTCCCTTGATTTTTCATATTTTGTGATATTCTCAAGCCAATTGAATTCACATTATGTTCCACTTTTGCCTCGAGTTGCCTCCATTTTCCATTTAGTTTGTTTAAATGTTTTTGTTTAGGGTCTATTGAGTTTATTAAATGCAAATGAGGGTATTTTTTAGAGTGATTTAGAATAGTAAAAATATGATTGCCTAGTTACTTTAGTTACCGGAGTTACTCGAGTCTCTGGATCGAGCGGTTGTCCTATTTTTGTGTGACTCATTCACTTGACCCTGTACCTGATTAGATTTTCCATAAATGTCAGCCACTCCTTTGGCTTTATCCACAATTCAAAAACTCAAGTGTCTGAAAAACATGGGACCTGTTCCACTCTGTGTTGTGCTACTGCGTCTCATCATTTCTCACACTTAAATTCAATTAAAGTTTGTTTTTCCAAAAGTCTGGAAAGTCCATTGACCCGGCCTCTCTATAGTGTATTCTGCAGCCCGTCCAAGTCACTTTTCAAATTGCGTTGGACTCTATTTATTATTTCAGTAAATATATCTTCGGCCAGGTTCACTTCCTGACACAGACTCTCTCCAGTTTCTGTCATTATTTTACTCAATCATCTGGGTCACTCTTTAGTTCCGAAGAATACAAACAGTTTAGCTTCACTCGCTTTAGTTTGTCTTTAAAGATGCATTGTGGAACATTTCTGATGGAGGGTCCGTCAAATGCATTTCTCCCTGGAGAAGTTATTGCTTTGCCTGGGATGTTTCACAGTGTGGCATTAAACCTTTTTATCTTCATGGAACCCAAAGCACAGAACTGTGGAGAAGCAAACCATCTCAGAACCTCACAATGCATGTTTTTTGTTTGTTTTTTAACTATAATGCCACCTGTAATTTAATAAATGCGAGGTGGAGCTGTTTAATGTCACACTGTGGAAAATTTTAAGCATATCCATAGAAACAAGCTGTTGATAGACATTCAACTAAAAAGTTACATCATCTTTAAAGAAGCTGTAAGCGCTGAGAAACTCAAGACTGAAAACTTCCGCTTACTTTTGAAGATATAGGTCAAAGGTTAAAGGGGATGTGTGGGGTTATTCTGTTATTGTACACACACTGCAGATCAAAGCAGTATTTCAGTATTAGTAAATAGTGTAAGATTTAAAATGACAAAGAATGTGAAGTTCAGCTTTAATTGGACTTTTTCCAAAGCTGCTTAGACAAATCTGCAGACGCTAATTCACTGTGTGTGTGGCTGTTACAGAGAAACTTACTAATTACTACGCAAACTCTGAGGGAAATAGCAATAAAGAAATGTTTTGTAATGTCACATTGTTGGAATATTTATGGCTGATGAAATGAAGATTACTGTTGGCAGAGACATCTAAAGTCTGTACATTTGTAAACCCGTCTGTGAATGTTTTCAGTACAAACGAAAGTGTTGAAAGTGGAATATTGCAAGTATGTGACTATCCTTCCTGTTTTTGCCTAAACATAGAGAATCCTATTTAGAATGACTTACACGACACAAGATACAGTACATAGTGTATTTTCATTGAAGAAGTTGGACGTCACAAATCAACATTACAGACAATAGGTTGGCCTGTCACGATAATTAGTATATCGACTTATGGTTCAATACATGACGATGAAACAATAATCCATATTTATCTTATGTAGTTTTGTTTGTAATACAGTGAACGAAGCAATTTTTTAAAATATTGTACATTTAGAATAGATTTCTGGTTATTTATGTGATAAACGAAGCAATTTTTTTTTAATATTGTACATTTAAAATAGTTTTTAGTGGTTTAAATTTGCTTTGGGGTTATTATGTCAGTGTCATAAATTACTTTCATTATTGTTCTTTATCATCTTTTATTTTCTTCATCAATATATCACTCATCAAAATGTGTTATCGTGACAGGCCTGACAAGAGGTGGACGAACAGACAGAAGTTACAACCTTCTCACAGAGAAGAATCAACAGCCATATTACTGTTAAAATAAAAGCTTTTTATACTTGCATACACTTCTAATACTAAACATGAAGACACATGACTCAGTAGCGATGGAAGTTTCCAATTCTATTATGATCTTTTCCTGTAATCCAGGTGCTGATGTCCATTTAAACTGACATTGTAGAGTTTTCCAGAGCTAAAGAACAAAACGGAGCTGTTCTATCAATGAACATTAGTCACTGATCCACCACACAATGTCCTTCAAGTGACTGCACAATACACACTGTTAAAGAAAAGGGGCTGCACTCAGCAAAACCAGGCCTGAATCACACAGATCACATTCAGCTTGGCTTTGCCCCAGTCCAAAATGCTTTACGGTAAGGTTTCCATGACGACAGTGGAGGGGACAAATGATATCTTTTCCATCACTGACACAGGAGAAGTGGGCCATCGCCGTTTAAAACAACATCTGCTCTGAGCCGAGTGACTTATGAGGTAGATCTGTGCTAAAACAACACGCTTCAAGTTTCATTATGACAAAACAGATTCACACAACACAGAGATGGGCAGTCATCTGCAAAATACTTGGTAAATTTCAGTCTGATTTATTACTAATGCTTATTACTTGCTTGCATCTTTTATTCTTGCTATTACTGATGCACACTTTAAGGTCCTCTATTATGCAAAATTTACTCACGTGAGCTTGAAGTAATTTTATGATCCTGTTATCTCACCAAAAACACACTGGAGTTGTGTTTTGTTTTATTCACACACGTTTGAGTTATCCTGCATTATTCGACAGTCTGCATCTCCAAAATTCTGTTCCACCTTGTGATGTTATATAGAGGTTGTTTTCAAGTTAATAACTATCTTTAAGCTACTTTTAGCCTTTGATTCAGTAGAGATTCCAGGGCTGAAATCATCCACATGTGTGAAGTGAACAAAACACAACTCCAGATATGTTTGCAATGAAGAAACAACATTATAAAACAGATCAGATAATAGAGGAAGTGCTTCTTCTCACACAGATGATTGAATCTATGTTTCAAATGGCAAAAGTGTATACTATGGAAAAGTCATCATTTTATTTTAATTCACATCTGACTAAGTAACTGCTCACACACTTTTGCTAGAATCCTGACTTATCTAGACTTGACTAGCCAAGCAAACATCTAACCAGGCCAAAGAATTAGTCATTGTAGTAAAACAGTTGATACAAAAAAAACAAAAAAAAACAACTATCAACATTTTTCCGAGCTTCCAAAGATGATATTGAGGGGCAGAGGTGCTTGGGTTGTGAAGCGTATTGAAAATCAGAGACTAATCGATACTAAAAATCGATCAATACTAATAAAATCACATCCACAGGGCACAAATGAACCTTTCCTGAATAGCTTTAGGATGGTCGTGAGCTGTATCAGAGCAAGTATAAGAGCACATAGACTAGTATATGCCCATGGACCACTGTGGAACCTATACCTGAACGACTGAGGGATTACACATATATAAGGCCACATGGTAATATAAAAGAAAGAACTACTATTTAATGTTGAAAATGACATTCTATCGACTAAATAAAGAGTGTTTTTACTGTTATTGTGTGTAGTATCGTGACAACACTAGTTCACGCAAAATGTGAATGGACTGTAAAATAACCACCAAGTGCAAATACTCTCCTTTTATGGGCCTTAGTGCAAATTTATCCACCCACCTCTGCAGCTGTGTTAATGTATGTGCCTACTAATAGTTTTCAGTCTTTTTCAAATTTTCAGCCAATTCTAGATCAAATAGATTTTTCCTCTACAGTTTGAGTTGTTAGAGACACTTGTAGTGCTGTGTCTTTGGTACAGGGTAGAGCTGGAAGTTTTACCTCTTCACTGCCCTGCTCTGAAGAAAATGAAGCTTGTGAGTCTTTTGTTGACTTTTTAAAACTGACAGAAAGCAGCTCATTTCTCTCTGCCAGTGGAGAGAACATTTGCAAGGGATTTGTGGCGCCCCTTAAGTCCTGGGACACCACAGAATGAGAGTCTTGTCTGGATATAAGTGAGGACTGGTGTTGTGAGTCTATGCAATGAAAGTTACCGGGTGCCTGTCGCCTGCCCCGTGCTCCCATCTTACAGAACAGATACTTGACTTTTTCTATGAGCTTCAGCAGCACAGCCTTCCGCAGAAGGATGTAGATCCAGGGGTCCAGGATGGGGTTAAACGAGGCGAAGCGAATGGCTCTCAGGTCCGGGTTCTTCGCCAGAAGCTTCTCCACTGGAGTCTTATAAAGCTGGTTCAGAAACACCTGTGCCTGGAAACAAAGCAGTGAGATTTCAGAAGGGGTTCAAAAAGAATCTTATGCATAAATTAAAACTACGACCCGTTGCTGTTGATGAATATACAAAAGAAGAACGTCCATATAACCATCAAATGGCCGTGCGTAAAACGTGCGCACACACTCACCACTAGTGGAATGGAGCAGACCAGAATGACAACCGATGTGCCGATGAGCAAAATGACCATCTGGATCTCTGCTCCGGCCAAGCGGCTGAAGCTCCGCGCTCTCCTGCGCGGGTCCACGTTGCGCTGAGGATCCGTGCCCAGAGACATCCTGCGCACGTAGAGCCGGTGCATGCGAATCAGAGCCACGCACACCAGCACGTTACAGATGACAGTGGCCATAATGAGCACAGAGCTCAGTCCTGCGTACGTAAAGGAGTACGCGGCGTCACTGGAGCGGTTGCTTCTCCATTCCAGGAAGCACCAGGTGTCCGGGTACTGCATTTTGATCTGCCCGAAGCCCATGCTGGGGAGTGCGCAAAACAGCGCGTTGGACACGTAGATGCCCAACAGCGTGAGCGCCGCCAGACGCTGGTCCACGAAGTCGTTATAGAAGTACGCGTGGTTTATGGCGATGTAGCGCTCCACGGACATGGCGCAGATGATGCTGAGCCCCGCCAGAGAGAAGAACAACATGGTGAAGCCAAAGTACTGGCACAGAGGCTCTCCTCCGGGCCATGCGCCCTTCACATAAGTGGCGATAGTGACGGGACTGGCCAGAATTGTGCCCAGCAGGTCTGTCACAGCCAGTCCACACACCAGAGTGTAGAAAGTGGTCTCCTTCTGCTCCCTCCGAGTCTTACACAGCACCACGATGGCGATGACGTTCCCCACTACCCCGAAAATAAACATGATGGACGGGATAGTGGGCACCATGCTCACGGTCTGGTTATTCATGTCTGCGTCCTTGAAGAGAAGTTTCAAAAAGTTTTAGCGCCAGTACCTCCACTCCAGAGCGCGGGACTCTTCTTTTGAGGAAACACTGGGCATCATGGTCAATTGTTTTTCTTGTTTCTTTGCTCAAAAATGAAATAAACCTTTCAGTGAAGAGCAGCCACGGGAGCGCAGTCCAAACTTTTGCTCGGAGCCTGTGCACAAAGAGACTCCAGGATCTGACAGCACCGAGACTTTTGGCGCTGCTGGGCCCCTCCCCTCCGCTTCACACACTGCCTCCTCCGCCTCAATCACATTAGGACATGGAGGTGTGTCGAAACTGTAACTGTAATCTTATTTATCTACCTGATGGCAACATATTTTGATTGTGTAACGAGGTATACAGGTTACAAAAATAGAATCACCGACAGGTAAAACCACAAAAGGCTTTTAAGAGGTCTTAAAAACGTAATAAAAGTTTCAAATAATTGGCAAGAGATTCAGAAATAATAAGTTAATTATTGCAATTACACCTTT
The DNA here is from genome assembly GCA_000787155.1 of Scartelaos histophorus. Taxonomy (NCBI): domain Eukaryota; kingdom Metazoa; phylum Chordata; class Actinopteri; order Gobiiformes; family Gobiidae; genus Scartelaos; species Scartelaos histophorus. The sequence goes on from JACN01141244.1 coordinate 8,022, forward strand.
AATATTAGGCTGCATTGTTGTAAGCATTAATTATAGGCTAATAAAACTTGTTGTGGTTGTGTATCCTTGAGCAGAAGCAGTAAAAAGCTATTTGACCACAAGCTCTGTTACTAATGTTGTATTTTTACTTCAAAGACTACAAAGAAAGACAAAACTAGTAAAATAACGTCATGCAATGTGAAGACGGTTGGGTCTGATTTGAAAACCATGTCTGGACATTTTAATTTGTTTTGACTTATTCACTGAAGCTCAAAAGTACAAAAGTATTATGACTTGATGAAAAGACAGTGATTTTTAAATAAATAATGGACTAAACAGGCAGATATCTGGAGACAACGCAATGGAAAAGATCATTAGTGTGTCAGTTATTTGGATGTCTAGTCTTGTGGATTGTTGCAGGTATTTAATGACGTCCCTCTGAAAACAGTTAACTCTGATAAGGAAATATCCATATCTTTGGTCGGTTTTGAGAAAAGCACATGCTGAAATCAATAGAAAATATAGGCTACAGAGCACAAGTTAGACCAAGGAGTTTAACTTTTATATTGGTGGTAACGTAACTCTACGTCCAGCAGAAGTAGTAGAGTGTGTGAATGTGTAAATGGTGATGGCCTGAGAGTCCAGTGGCACAAAATGGAAGCCATAACCCATAAAGTATAATGTAGAGCGCTATAGAGAAAATGGATAATTGTATCACAAAAACTGCACTAATTCCAAGTTTTATATTGTGCCAGATTGACTCTTGTGAGCTTTAAACCATGTTATAATGTTGTTAGCTCCTCAAAAACATACCTGTAATTGTGCTTCTTTCATTCACACATGTTTCCTCTTGCATTATCACTTTGTTTTTCACCTCCAAAGATCAAAATGTTCTGTTCCACCCAGTGATGTCATGAAGCAGACGTTTTCAAGTTACCTTTTGTTGAATAGAAATTTCAATTCCCAATGATTCTAGTGAAGGTGTATGGAGTTTAAAAACGCAGTGGAGCAGTTCCTATGTATTACCACATGACATCACAAGGCGAAACAGTGGGTTTTCTGTTGGAGAGAAGAAATCAGCTTAATTATGCAGGACTTTTATGTTTTATATCTGTGAATGAAACAAAACATAACTCAAGGCATGTTTTTGATGAGGAAAAAGCATTATAACAGATCAGAAAATAGCATAATATGGGTCTTTTAAGTAACATAATTTCCTTGCCAAATAACAAAATGTCTTATAAACCTCTATGTTATTTGAAATACAAGAGTTTCTAGTATATCAGTTCATATTTCAGCTGTACAAACGGGCCTATCTTCACATCTCGTATATGTGCTTCCTTCCTTCTGTTGCACATATGGGTCGTGAGGCTTTCTCAAAACATTACACTAAACTCCTCTTTTGTTTCTCATCAGTGAACTCGAACAGAAATGGGGGAAGCCCTGAGCCCCTTTAGGCGCTTATGGACCGCCTTGAAAAAATATTTATTCTCAACTTTGACATTTGTTGGTCATATACAGTGTAGGCAAGCAACTGAATACATATGCACTGAGAATATGTTCTGAATTCTAATTTTGAGTAACCGTATTCTGACATAGTTATTTTTTCTTTTGGTGGTTTTCATAAAAGTTACATCTAAATTAAAGCTGCATTGTGTAACTTTTCTGGTGGAGGAGCTTGTTTCTGTGGAGATGTCATTGCTCTGCCTGGAATATTCCATAATATGACCTTGAACAGCTTCATTTAGTCTCTTACAGCTTTATAGAAAAACAGGCTCATCTGACTGTGAGTGGGGACGCCTCTCCACAGATATGACTTGTAACTTCATCTGGTTTGGTCTCCATGACGATAGAAATATAGTGAAATATTCTAGACAAAGCAATAACATTTTTATGGAGAAAAAAAAGAAAAGAACACGTGGTGGAACTGCAAAGTATTAGCAAAAAAAAAGAAAAGAAAAAAGAAACATAACAAAAAAAACAATAAAATAACAAAAAACACTTTTATAATTGTATGACACGTATTCTCACTATAATATAATCCAACTCAGTGTAAAAGTATTCCATGTTTCCAGAATGCAGTCCTCTGTTTGTTACAAAAATACATTTTAATTCAGATATTCAGTGTTCTGTAATGATACATTCTCAAAGTTTTCCTCCGATCACTGGTTGTTTAAGCATAATAATCAAGTAATTCTTTTGAAAATGCATGGTTGGTGGTTATGTAATGTTTTTGTATCCATGTGGTACTTTAAAATGACATATTTTTAGCAAATTTCCAGCCTCAGTAGAATGTGCACTAAGTAGATTTTAAAGATTAGACTTATGCATTGGCTTTTCCTGGATTTGTTTGTGGAAGTCAGATAACCTACACTAGAATACTATCAACCTGCAATCCACATTTCGGGGCCTGTATTGTAGCCCAGACAATTGCACGGCTGGTTGTTTGGCAGCTGGACTTTGGGGCAGAGGAAAGAAAGCTTTCCAAATACAGGTCTGTTATTCCCATGCAAAACAATGGGTTCTCAACACTGATAATTTGATTTCATATTTCAGATGGAGAACTTTGATATCACTTTGAAAAATATACATGTTAAACCTAATTATGTTTTGCTGGATCCATAATCATGCCATAAAAATCCAGGGCTTTAACGGTCCTGTATTACACAAAACTGACTCTTGTGTGCTTTAAGCCACATTTTAATGCCGTTACCTCATCAAAAACATACCTGGAGTTGTGTTTTGTTTCATTTACAGATGCTTGAGTAAGCCTTTATTATTAGACTGTCTGCATCCCCAAAACTCAAAATGCTCTGCTCCTTTTACCTTTGATTCAGGGGAAATGAGCGATTCCAGGGTTTAAATCATCCAAATAATTCTAGTAAAGATGTCTGAAGTTTAAAAACACAGTGAAGCACTTCCTGTATTACCTCATGATGTCACAAAGTGGAACTGAGTCTTTTCTGTTTGGGGAAACTCAAAAAAACCCACAACTCCAGGTATGTTTGTGCTGATGAAACAACATTATAACAAAAAAAAAGTGCAATATGGGCCCTTAAAAGTTGCATTATGTAACTTTATGCATTATGTAACTCCTTGTCTCCATGGAGATGGTATAGCTTTGCCTGAATGTTCCGCAGTATGGCATTAAATTACACTCCACTCCACAGATCTGAACTTTAACATTGCATAAGTTTGATGCCATACAACATTTCTGGCAAAAAAGCAGGTGGCAGACAAGTTACATAATGCACCTTTAAGTTTTTTTTAACAGGCAGCTGAAAAATAGTCGTTTTGGTCATATGGAAATGATTTACTTCTTTTTTTTAACTGAGAAGACAATGAACTTTACGCCAGTTTTTGTTTCCTGTGAATAGACGTAGTAATTACAGATATTGAACCAAATCCGGGTTAAATCATGTACATCACAATAAACAATTAAACAGCAAATCCACCATAGAATTCTACCATAACATCCATGGAAGCGCCAGACTTTACAGTACGGACAGTTTAAAACGTCCTAATCCCACGCAAACGCCATCTATCCGCACATTGTCTTTTTGTAACGCTCAATAAAAACTGTATAATTTATCCCACTCATTTTAGGAGTTTAACAGAATAAACTGAAAGTGCAGGTGTGTATCGCTAACTGTTCAGGAGCATTTAGGTGTAGCTGATTTCCCTTGAAGCAATGTGTCTGTGCCTTTTGGTTTTAATGCCAGTACTAAGCCTTTGATTTATCGGCCCAGATTACGATACGCCACAGGGTTTTTATTTGTCAGGAAAAACAACAGGCCCCATTGAAGAGAATCCGAATAACACGGGACAGGTACAGACAAGAGGGAGGTTGTAGAGCAGGTCAAAGGAACACGTTTTCATACCTACACAAATCCTGCCAATGTATCAACACGCCCGGAGAACCGTAACTCAGATCCTATGGCAAATCAGACGTGGCCATAACTTTTAAATTTACTGAGTCTCATTTGGGTTTTACCACAATGTTTATTCTGATTGACTTTATTTTCTAACTCTTGATTTTTGGAGTTTGGAGTAAACGCTGCAGTAAAACGTCAGAAAACACGCTACTACTGATAATGATAATGCATTTGTACTTGATACTTTGCATTTCTTGCTTGTTGCAGTTGTCTTCCCTCTACAGTAGCTCATAGTGTGTAACTATAAAGTTGGTGGTTGAAGCCGGCTCCACCCATAATGTCTTTGGGCAAGACGCACCAACTTTGTCTATGGCACCGCCTACATAAGTATCTTACCACCACTTGAGTACGGACAGTGAATGAAAACTGTTCCACTATTAAAGGGCCCATGTTACGCAATTTTCTCATCTGTGTTATAATGTTGTTTCCTCATCAAAAACATACTTGTGTTTTGTGTTTAATTCACACATGTTTAACACATAAATCCTGCGTATTTAGGCTGTGTTCTTCTCTCAAACTTAAAACATTTCGTTCCACCTTGTGATGTCATGTGGTAATACAGTAAGTACTCCACTGTGTTTATAAACTCCACACACCTTCACTAGAATCATTTGGATCGTTACAGCCCTGGAATTGCTCATCTCTACCCAACAAAAGGTAAAAAGTAGCTGTTACTTGAAAACTACCACTACATGACATCACAAGGTGGTACAGAGCATTGTGAGCTTTGGAGATGTCATAATAATAATAAAAGATTACTCAAACATGTGGGAATGAAACAAAACACAATTCCAGGTATGTCTTTGATGAATTTTGTTGTGTCTATAACAGTAAAATCACAGAGAAAATAGCTCATGACTGCAGTGTATTGCTTTTACAGGCAAACTACAAGTTATACTATAATATTAAGCATATATTAGTTGAAATTTCACATCATCACATTCAAGTCAGCATTTCATTCATGCTGCAGTATTTCCTTCCCCACTGTGCTCCAGGTGCAGTCCCGTCTGTATCAGGACCTAAACGTAAACTTTAGAAAGACTCAGACATGTTTATCCTGGGCTCAGTGTGATTCAAATTCCATTCAAATAACATCCGTACGCAATCTCTACTCAGCATAACAAAATTGTGAAGCACACTATCAGATGTAAACTGTTTGCTCTGGCCCTCAGCTCCACATGTGGCGCTGCCTGGAACCGGAAACGGCTATTGTAAAAAAGATTGGATTGGAGAAAAGTAACTAGATTTTAATCACTGAATTTACTT